>JAVYIG010002405.1:0-250965 GCA_035222895.1 Strongylocentrotus droebachiensis
CATCACAGTCGTCACTATGGATTCTAGATTTTTAAAGTGTATCACATGGATTTTAATGTCATCTCAGTTACAGCAAGCAACAGCAGAGGAGAAGTGAATGCTATCATGTTAACTTTTGCAACAAAATGCAAATATTTAAAATCTGAAAAGTCATATTTCTAAATGTAATTAAGGTTGACCAATGCTGAACAGACAAAGGCCTATAATATCACCATGATCACCATAACGTAACCAATCATCTGTATTTATTGATCAGACGACTAGGAAACCAATTCTGCTCATTGTGGTTAAATAATATTTCAAATACAGATACCTAGTTTGCGCTCTACATGATACATACGGTTATAATATGTATACATGTACATATATATATATATACGTTTATATATTTATACACTCTCTGAAAGAAGTATAAAAGAATCCCACTGAAAAACACTAAATGCACAGCTGAAGACATATCTGTGTTTACACAGTTAACTATATCAGAAGAATAAATCTTCGTTATCGTAAATAACACATAAGAACAACAAATTTGACGAAAATAAGTTAGCAATATACTTAAATATTATTTACAAGTATTATAGGATTATATTCCGCATAACAAAGAATCTTGCGCTACGATTGGTCAAAAGTAAATCATGTGATGAAAGATCATCATCAATTGGGGAAGAAAAGTTCGGTGCACTGTATAAATAGTATATCTACACAGTGCAACGCACTTTCACTGAAGAGCGAAGTACTATCTACACAGTGCAACGCACTTTCTTGTATAAGCTGCGTATACGTACGTACGTACTGTATGCACTGTATGATGTGGAATATAAAGCAAATAATCACCTTTTGGTTTTAGGCGATTGAAAACAAGCACTTCCTCGCCGATCTGAAGATATACGCTAAACTGTAACGTTCGAGCATTTTCCCTTTAAAAGCTTATCTGTACTAGTTTATAGGAGGGATAAGACCACCCTGCAAGGTCACTGGACAGGTGGTTATCTCATCAAATCAGCTCTCAATTATCATAAGAAAAAGAAGATCATGGGGGACCAATGGTCATCGATTAGGCATTGGTTTCTATATAGAGGGAGCAAGTAGCTAAAAGTAGTACAATGTGGCTTTAAGATGATCGAGTGCCCGTTGACATAAGTGTAGCTACAGTGGGGCAAGGCTGGCATACCCACAGTGATGGAGAGTAGGAGATTCTAAAAGCCCGAAATATAAGTATTCTACTAGCAACATTTATTACGTCAAATGTCTATAATTTGTAGGCACACTCTGTTTTATAGTCCGACCCCCCCCCCCCCCCTTGTCTCTTAAAGCCTCGATCAGATGACGTGGCAAAACTGCGGCGGTGTTTTTTTTGTTATGATGACGTAATGATGAAGTGTAATACTCTGCATATTTCTGTACCTTATAACACAGAGTTCAGTGATAGGCGTAGGACCTTTGTTGCCATTCGTTTACACATTAAAGAAACCAAAACCCTACTAAACAAAGAAAAAACCCAACAACAAAAAACGCGGCGGTTTTTTTTCGCGGTGGTTTGCCACGTCATATATGACAATGTTGACAACACTAAATGTCATATATGACAATGTTGACAACACTAAATGTCATATATGGACAATGTTGACAACACTAAATCAAATGTCAATATACAGCCGGGCTCTTTTCTGTCAAATGTTGGTCATGGACTTGCATTAATGATGAGCATTCTAGAGTGTTCGTTAATCTCAAGGGGTTTATTCAAGTCGAATGATCGGTTGCTTTGATCGTAATCAGTCATGACAGCGATATGGCCCTCGTGTCCGACTCTCATGATCCAGTAGAGGGCGCCATTGAAGTAGCTCATATCTAGCGGGATTCTTCGCTGCTCTTCTTCACCGAAGTCAGTGTCATGCATGTAGTCGGTGAGCTCGTGAGTCATTGTGGGAGGTTGGTTTACGTCCATGTAGAAAGCTCGTTCGTCAACATCGTCTAGGTAAAATATTGCGTCGTGGATCTCCTGCCAAAAACATAGAAAATTAGCAAATCTTAAAAGGAAACAAGACAAATATTATTCGAATGTAATTTTTTTTAAAAACCATGACAAACACACAACAATCAATGGTGGATTAAAAAATCATAGTCTGAGAAGGTAATTAAGACAAACTAAGTGTGTGTGTTTATGTGGCGTATTATACAATGATCATTTCAATTAATTTTCATTTAATTTTCATAGAGTTTATAGTTTGCTTCTTTTTGCAAGCCCATGACATCAACTAGACTGTTAAATCGGCACTAAGAAGGCCATGGCATCATTCATATTTCTAAATATTTAAATTGTTAAATCTGCCACTGTCAACACTGTTTCCCTGCGACTATTCAAAAAAATATAGGTAATATGGGTGATCATTACAATGTCTGTTATATGATTATATCATATCACCATAGTCATGTTTCTAGTATTGAATGAAGGGAATATCGTGACATGGTAATAAAGTGCAACATGATTATCTTTTCATGATAAATATAAAGGCCTTCATGATAAAACTTTTCCATCCATCTGAAATGACCCTTCTGAACAGGCACTATGTATGGCGAAGGTCAATGTAAGTATAATAATTGTGGAGCGCCAGGGGTGTCAAGTCTGACAGACATTAGCGCTATACATAAACTCTCTTTCCAACCATACCAATGCATTGTATATAACAGTATAATATCCTATCAAAAAAACTCTTGGTTTCTCCATGTATCATTTATCATTCCTTCAACAAATTCATCTCTTTGTCTAGGTTCTAAAATGCCTTAATATTTGAGAATCGTTACAATGTTTGTAACCTAAATGATATTTCGATGATACAAAAAGAATGATGATAATTTGTAATATAAAACAAATCAGTTATGATAATACCTGTTTCGTATTAAGCGCCTTACCAACAATATAAGGTATACATGGGTTTCGGTATAGAGGGCGCCACACAGTATAATTTTTGTGAGGTAATGAAAAACTGGGTGTCAAATTTGGAGGAAAAAAAGCATACTATTTTAGTGACAAAATCATCTTTGTGTGTGATTATACGTTTTATTGTAGCCGTTGCCAATACTGGCTTTTTGTTGTTGTCTTTTGTGTTGGCTATAATACGCACAACCAGTCGGCCCGTGTATTGTGATTATTATTAGGTAATTCTTTTTTGTTTAAGTGGAGCTGAATTGGTATGATCGGATTTAATCTAAATTTCACACATTTTGGGGTGTAAAATTATCTTCATAGCAATTTTAGGTCCTACAAGGGCACTAGAAATGTCATAAATAAGAATAAAAGCAATAGCCATGCACTTTGAAGGCATTTGCGGAATTTAACAAGTATTCAACTGTTCCTTTAACCAAAGCGCTTACAGTATAATTATTATTACCCCGGTTTTTGGATTCTATCATCATTCTGCACAATACAGTGCACATTCTCCACTCCGTGATAAAGGTGTTTAAATTAGTCACCTAAATACTGATCCAAGCATAATGACGTTCGAATCATACAAGGCAGACGTTCACACCTGGGTGGAGAGGAGCCATGCAGATTAACTGTCTTGTTTAATTTCCATTCATTTATCTGGAATGACATGTCATTTCACGGAACTCTTCTAAATATGAAATACGTACGGCTGAGATCAATGCTCATCATGTAGTAATTGTGTAGAGTGGTGCTACAGTATACAGTCTCCGTGCCTCCAGATCCATTGAGAAGTTTGCGTACGATATTGTTGGAACCACCCGTTGACCAATACAAGAATCTGAAAAATCAAGAGTGTCCTGAAAATTCATATCAACGTCAAGAAAATCAGAAAGTGTCATGACGTTATCCTGTCATATGAATGACTATTGATAGAAATGAAAGGTTCCCTGCATTATTGTTTGAGTAAACCTGGTGTGAACTCCCTAAAGTATTGCCGTGGCGCAATTAAAAATGGCCTCTTAAGTATCAGTATCACAAATCGTACATAAAAGGGAAAGCCTCGCAATTCCTTATTCTATTATTAATCATGAATATTTTTGTTATCATTATTATTATTTTTTGATAAATCATGTAAACAGTTAATGCAAAACAGCAGGGTATTTTTAATTGACTTGCATGTATATTAGGGGTACTATTTGGTAGGGTCTCGGTGGGTCAATTAACAACCCCCACCTCTCCTTCTGAACCATCAGTATGATTAAGTGATTAAACTTACCCCTGTTCTTCATCCACCACTAAGGTGGGAGAAGCGTAAACTCCAGTAAAAAAAATCGTTTCATTCCTTGGAAATGCGATACCTTGTCCAATATCCAGAGATGTTATATGTATTTTCCCGAAGTATACGAATCTGGTGCTGTAGAGCATGCGAGATGATTCAGCGATCGCAATTCCTTCTGGTGCTAAAGGAAATTAAGAGGGAAAAAAAATATTGTGGAAAAGAAAATAAATAATTTGAGTTTTATTAGCAAACTTGTCGAGAAAATAGTTCAAACTTTTTTTGCGATTTTTTTTTTTAATGTGAAAATATAATTTTGTTTATGTGAATATTTTCATCTGTAAATGTGTAACTTTAGTTGTAACCTTGTATGTTAATGTAAAAGTTCACTTGCAAATTTATTTAGACCTATGTGAAATTATTTTGTTAGTTTGTATACAATGTTATAAATTATGTACAATTAATATTAGAGAAATGAATAAAAACCTATGAAAACAAAACATCTTGATTTTTTTTAGGGGGGGGGAGAGAATCACATATCTAGAAAGGTCAATTCCTGGCCTTTTATATGACACCTCAATCAGGAAAAATGAGCCAGGAATAACAAAGTTTTGTTTGTTTTAAAGTAATGCTTGCATTTCCATAATTTCATTAAACGAGTTCGTTTTTACTGGCTGCCTCCCGTAGCATCAAACGGAGTTGACAAAAGACTTAACTCCGTTTCGTTGTCGATCAGCCATGCATCAAGTCTTTCGTCCTCTTTGCGCATTCAGATACCGCCCGCCAAATGACTTTTTGGTTTCCTCTCTTCAAATTGTTTTTAATCAATCATGCGTTGCATCAAATGAAAGAGGGGGATCTAAGCTTTACAAATATGTGTCATTTATTGATTTTAATTGTGATTAAGTTATGATAAAACATCGATAATTCCCGGTTTCAATTTGTCTGGGACGCACTGTATAGGGATATTTTCTACACCATACCGTCGGTGCTTTCAAATGTGACCACCTCTCTGTTTCCTCCATCCTCATCTGCACGATAAATTCGTTTATCAGCCCGGTCAGTCCAGTAGATCTTCTTCTCCACGGAGTCATAGGTAATAGTAAAGGGATATTTAGTGGATGGTATAGAAGTGAAGTCTAAGTCAGCTTGTAGATCTGCAACAAAAATCCCGTCTTCATTTATCACAAAGATCTTTGCAGTCGATTCTGAAATAAAAAGGTGAAAAGAAGATAAAACGTATATAAATCAGCTGAAACAGAACTATGACACTAGTCTTGTTCATAAGGAGAAAGGTTACCCTAGGGTAAAGGTCGTGTTAAGTGTAAGTCGAGGTAAATATGGCGGGGTATATGATATGGCGGGCCAAGCATGCTACAGCTATACAACTCTACGTCTATCCAGCCGGCCAATCAGAACGCAGGAAACTGTGAATCTATACAACTATTCCAGTGGCGGATTCAGGGGGCACAGGGGTACGTGCCCCCCCCCCCTGTTAAAAAAGGGGGAAAGGGGGAAGGGGAAAAAACAAAAGGGGAGAAAAGGAGAAAAAGGAGGAGGAAAGAAAAAGGAGGAGGAAAAGAAAGAAAAGGGAAGAGAAAGAAGAAGAAAAGGCGAAAAAGTAAAAAAAAAAAGGGGGATAGACGGAGAAGAGTAACGGGGGAAAGGAGAATAATGAGACAGAAAAGACAAAAAGGGGGAAGATATTATAAAAAGATGTCTTTTTTAATCGGGAAAGGGGCGGGGGCACGCAATTTGAAGTGTGCCTAAATGGGGTCCCTCTTACCAGGCGTGTAGCCCCCCCCCCCCAAAAAAAAAAGCACAAGAAGAACAACAACAAAAAGAGAATTTTTGTGCTTGACATTTTTCACAAGATTTTACTTTTTACTCCAAAACTTTGTCGATTTGAGGCCACCATTCGCATCCTCGCGCACTTGTTTTCATCCGAACTATTCTGGGGTGAGCGTCATGTAGGCCTAGCTATAGATCACGGCAATTCGGGGGCAGCTATCTCAGCTCTCACACTTGTCGGCTTTGGTGCCTTGGTGACCGCATTCACTTGGTCTCCCTTGGGATGATCCAAAGACCATTCGCAGTGAAAGTATGGCCGAGGTAATCCACCTCGTCATAAGCGTAATCCTTCTCTGTGAAAAACGCGTCCAAGACCCGCTTCATACAGGTTCTTTAGGTGTCTCTCCATTGATTCTCCTGTGATAAGAAGGTCATCTAGGTAGACTGCCTGGGATGCCAGCCAGCAACGATTCCATAGTCCGCTGGAACACTGAGGGTATGGCGCGCCATATGCCCAATAACCCCGAAAAACATTGTTTATCGCCGATAAACAAGGTTTATCGAGCGAAAAACAAGGTTTATCGAGCGATAAACCTTGTTTATCGTGAGAAACTCTGTATATCGACTGATAAACACAGTTTCCCTCGATAAACAAGATTTATCGACGATAAACAAGTTTATCGAAAAACAAGGTTATTCGTATTTCGTCAGGAGTAGGCGCTTTTTAAAGTTGCACCCAGCTCAGAGCACTGCTCCGCACGTGCGCTTTGCACCGTAGAATATACCAACACCGTAACACTTGCTCGCGCTCATGACCACGATCGACATTTTCTGAGTGGAGGTATGGCGAAGTATTCTTAATTCCAGGCTTTTTTCCCAATTTTTGAAATGTTATGTTTATATATCTCTCTCTAGCCCTCTCTCTCTTTCAAACTTTCTAGGTTTTCCCCTTCTCTTATCTCTCTCACTCTCCCCCTTTCTTTCTCTCACTCTCTCTTTCTCCTACCCTCTCAATATAACCCTTCTGTCTTTCCCTCTCTTTCTTCTAATTCTCTCTTTCCCTTTCTCTTTCCTTTTTCTTTCTCTGCACTCCCTCTCTGCGTCCTCCCTTTTATCTATTTCCCCCGGTATGAGAAATAGGGTAGAGATAGATGGTTGGAGAGAGAGGAGAGATAAATGAGAGATAGAGGAGAGATAGAGCAGGGGAAAAGGAGAGATAGAGCGGGGATAGATGGATGGATATAGATGGAGAGAGAAAGAGAGAGAGAGAGAGGGGAGAGATAGAGGAGAGATATTTTAAAGATGGATAGATGGAGATAGAGGAGAGATGAATGAGAGATAGAGCAGGGATAAAGGATAGATCGAGCGGGTGAAAGATGGATAGAGATAGATGAAGAGAGAGAGAGAGAGAGAGAGAGGAGAGATAGAGCAGGGATAGATGGATGGAAATTTGAGAGGGAGAGAGGGAGAGAGAGAGAACAGATAGAGCAGGGAAAGATGGATGGTGAATATTAGAGGAGAGATAAAGGAGAGAAAGGGTAGAGATAGATGGATGGAGAGAGAGGAGAGATGAATGAGAGATAGCGGAGAGATAGAGGAAAGATAGAGCAGGGATAGATGGATGGAGAGAGAGAGATAGAGAAAGAGGAGATATAGGGTAGAGATAGATGGATGGAGAGAAAGGAGATATAAATGAGAGATGGAGGAGATAGAGGAGAGATAGAGCAGGGATAGATGGATGGATATAAATGGAGAGAGATATATATATATATATATCAGAGGCGGCGGAGCGACTTCCAAAGTGGGGGGGGGGGCACCAACAAAAAAAGGGCACTTTCTGGGAAAAAAGGGCACCTACAAAGGGAAATCTCAAAGCGAAAATAAACAATTTTTAGACATTGGTATATACCCCTAAAATTTGATTACATTATCAGGGATGATTTCAATATTTGTTTCTCTTTATACATCGTATAAAATATTGCTTTTTAAAGCATCATACCTTGCAGTTGGGTGTGATGGTCGAAAAAAATCATTTGCGAGCGAGGAAAAATATAAGATTTGTGAGGTCACAGTGCGAAAACTACATCTTATAAAGAGGAAAAAACCAATCCTCATCGGGTTATAAATAAGAACATTTCCATAACAGCAAACTGAAAAGACCTTTGATAAGTAACATAATTATAACTTCTATAAATTTGAGCGAGCGTAGCGAGCGAACTTTGGAAGATATTGCTCTTAGTCGCTTGAAATTAGGGGCACGTTTAATGATGAGAGGAAAGGGGGACACTTATCTAAGGGATAAGACACTTATTAGAAAATAAAAGGAGCACGTGTCAAAGTACAAAGGGTTATTATCAGAGGTGAAAATGGGGCACGCACCAGGGATGAAAAGGCACTTATGAGAATGTAAATTGGGCATTTGTCGACGGAAAAGAGGCAACCATCAGATTTTGATAGGGGCATTTATGAAAAAGGGGTAGGTTCCTCATAAGAAAGGAAAAGGGGCACGTATCATTGTTAAAAAAGGTTAATTATCAGAGGTGAAAAGGGGCACTTATAGCACCTGAAAAGGGGCAAACACCATTATATGAAAGAGGCACTTATGAGAATGAAAAAGGGGCACTAATAATAAAGGAAGATGTGCATTTGTTGAAAGAAAAGGAGCACCGATCAGATTTTGAAAGGGGCATTTATTGGAGGTGAAAGGGGGCTTTTATGAAAAGCGGAAATTATGTAGGAAAAAGAGCATTTATTAGGAGGGAAAAGGGGCACGTGTCAAAATAAAAGGGGGTGTTATTAGACAGGAAAAGGGGGCACTTTTCAAAATAAAACGATTGTCTCTCAGAATTGAATAGGGTCATTTACCAGACATAAAAAGGAGCACTAGTAGGATAATGAAAAAGGACTATTTTCATAGGTGAAAAGGGGCATTTATGAAAAGGCGAAGGGCTCTTTGTTAAATGGGGGCACTTATCATAAGGAAAAGGGGCACTTATTAGAAAGGAAAGGGGGCACATGTGAAAAAATAAGGTGCGCTTATCCGAGTTAAAAAGAGGTAGTTATTTAAAGGGAAAGGGGCACTTCTTACAAAGGAAAAGGGGTAATTGTCAAAGTAAAAGGGGCACCTCTAAGATTTGAATAGGGCAATTATCAGAGGGGAAGGAGGCGCTTAACAAAAGTGAAAAGGGACGCTTCTCGTATCCGAAAAGAGGCACTTACTAGAGATTAAAAAGGGCACTTATGAGAATGGAAAATAGACACTTATTGCAAAGGAAACTGAGAACTTGTCTGGAAAAAGGGGTACGTGTCAAAATAAAAGGGGCACATATCAGAGGTGGAAAGGAGAGGGGGCACTTTTAAAAATTAACAGGGGCACATATCAAAGTAATAGGGGCACTTTTTATGTAAAAAGGGGCGCTTCTTACAAAGTTAATGGGGCACTTTTCCAATGGAAAAGGGGGCACTTTTTGGGTACTTGAAAAAGTGGGGGCACTGTGCCCCCCTCCCCTGCCCCCCGGGTCCGCCTCCTCTGATATATATAAAGGAGAGATAGAGGAGAGATAGAGCGGGGATGGATCGATATCTCTCCTCTATCTCTCCTCTATCTCTCCTCTCTCTCTCTCTCTCTCTCTCCATCTATATCCATCCATCTATCCCCGCGCTATCTCTCCTTTTCCCCCTGCTCTATCTTTCCTCTATCTCTCCTTTTCCCCTGCTCTATCTCTTCTCTATCTCTCATTTATCTCTCCTCTCTCTCCAACCATCTATCTCTACCCTATTTCTCATACCGGGGGAAATAGATAAAAGGGAGGAGGCAGAGAGGGAGTGCAGAGAAAGAAAAAGGAAAGAGAAAGGGAAAGAGAGAATTAGAAGAAAGAGAGGGAAGGACAGAAGGGTTATATTGAGAGGGTAGGAGAAAGAGAGAGTGAGAGAAAGAAAGGGGAGAGTGAGAGAGATAAGAGAAGGGGAAAACCTAGAAAGTTTGAAAGAGAGAGAGGGCTAGAGAGAGATATATAAACATAACATTTCAAAAATTGGGGAAAAAACCTGGAATTAAGAATACTTCGCCATACCTCCACTCAGAAAATGTCGATCGTGGTCATGAGCGCGAGCAAGTGTTACGGTGTTGGTATATTCTACGGTGTAAAGCGCACGTGCGGAGCAGTGCTCTGAGCTGGGTGCAACTTTAAAAAGCGCCCACTCCTGACGAAATACGAATAACCGTGTTTTTCGATGAACCTTGTTCGCTCGATAAACCTTGTTTATCGCCGATAAACAATGTTTTCCGGGGTTATTGGGCATATGGCGCGCCATATGAGGGTGCTGATGTGCATACGAGAGGTCCATGTTTTGTGAGGCGCTTCCCGGTTGCGAGCCTTGCAAACAGCTCCTGATGCTTCTCTACTCGAGGTATTTGGTAAGTGTCGGAACGCGCGGCCGAATTATTAATCGCGGTTTTGTATATAGTCTCCACAAATGCAGATCGACCATCTCCTTTACTACAGGAACTATTGGAGCCACCCAGTTCAAATATTGAACTGGTTCAATGATGTCATCCGCTAGTAGGCGATCCACCTTCTGATCCAGCCTATATCTCGAAGTGCGAAGCTCCTTTGTTTATCCATGTTTGTAGAGAGTAAGTATTAATAATGATAATGCTGTTCTGTTATAGCGAATATCACAATGTGATACAAAGTCTCCAATCGCTTTCAAAGAATATAATCTAGTTTGAGGCAAATTCAATTGAAGCCTTACGCGAGAAATTTTCCGGTCCAAAATACTTTGAGGAAATGACTGGAAAGTATAAGCTAGTATAGCGGGCAATTAATGGCTCTACTAACCATTAATTGCCCGCTATAGAAGATAAATAAAAAAATAATTGTGAGAAATGAAACTGAGGGCATAATGGTGCGAAGCTCTATTAAAGTTCCCCATTGCTTGAGGGGCGGATAAAGTTCTTTGGCAAAATTTACCATGACATAATGATAAAGAAGATGATGATAATGAATTCCATGATAACAAATGTTGCTTACACAATCTTGATGCAATATCGGAGAAGAAAAAAACTTTGAAATTATGAAAATGTGTATGCACTTTAATTAACATTAAAGATATAGACCGGGGGGGGGGTGTTTTACAAAGATCCTAAGTTGAACTTATCTCTAAGTTGGACTTAAAAGTTATGGACAGCCATTGGAGTCTTTAAATGAAATATATTCAAAAGCAGAAATTCAAGTATTTTAGACTTTTTATGAATTCCACATCCAGAACATGAAGTCTCCTTGATGATAGAAACTATGAATGATTTGAATCAACATTTTATGCCTTACAAAATAAGTTTTACAAAATATTTTCAAAGATGCTAATGGCTTTCCATATTTTTGAAGAGATAAGTTCAACTTAGGATCTTTGTGAAACACCCCCCGGTAGTGGTAAAATTGCAGTTCAAAGATTTTGGGTGCAAAATATCCACTCAATATTTTTGAAATAATTATTGCCTACAGAGGTTTAGATGACAATAATTCAACCTAAATTTGCAAAAAAGCGGAAATATATGCCAAAATGTTCAATGTTGAAGTGCATTCGCGATATCTATTCAGGCCGATTCGATATGATAATTAACCAAATAAATCAATTACTTGGCAGTTTCCCGGCAAATTATGTATCATCACGTAGTAGTAAAAACATATGCTTTCACATGATTGGTAGTTAGAGCTTCCATTTCATTTTTTGAGAGGGGGGGGGGGCGCGTTTCCAAAACTGGTCTAAAACTTTTAAAAAATGGTCTATGGAAGCAACAGTAAACAAAAGTGCAGAAATATTCATGAAATAAAAAAAAAAGGGAAATGGAAGAACTGATTTAGAAGAGAGAGGAAGAAAGAGAGAGGGAGACACACATACACACATAGAGAGAGAGAGGGAGAGAGGAACAGAGAGAGAGAAAGAGAGAGAGACACACACCACACATAGAGTGAGAGAGAGAGAGAGAGAGAAAGGGAGGAGTGAGTGCAATGGAAATTGCTTACGGAAAGTTGTAGGGCTTGATGTGGTTGAAGGCGTCGGGGCTACAGAAAAACAATATAAAGATATTAACGGTAAAATCCTTTTTTGTAATAAATCATCAAGTACTGACAAATCGCACTACATAATAATAAAGACATAAACAGACAAGCAAACAAATGAGGAATTTGCCTCATCGATATAAGTAAGAGATTTTTTTGTTTTAATGTATGTGATTTGTTGTTATAATCCATGTAGACACTGGAAAAAAAGGAAACCAAGCTCCGAACGGTTATCATCTCATACTGCATATGATAATTATTCTCCTTGTTTGTTATTGTTTAACAAGGCCCGCAGGGAAATAAAAAATAGAACGGCAAAAAGGAGAACTGTCGCATTCCATACACATTTTACTGGGAAATTCATCAAATATCACTAGATGTTGACACCTCGGCGGCTGCCAAATACCAGATGTTGCTTCACGTTGTGGCATATTCTACTTCATTGGAAGTGAAAGTAAAATAGAAAGACAGGGGAGGGGTGAGGAGAAAGAGAGAGATAATCATGATACTTAACGCCTAACCTTTGTACTGGCTTGTTCAATATTTTATTTACTAATGCATATCTACATTTACCCTCATTATTTACTAACGCATATTTACCCTCATTTACCCTCATCTAGATGCTGAACAGGCGTTGATGAGTATCACCATAGAAGTAGAAGTAGAATATCTCTACTGTCTTCTGAAAATGTTTCGACATTGACTACTCTCTGACCTCAGAAAGGTCTCAATTGTATACAACACATGCATACATTTTAGTCTTTAATAGGTTCTTACTGTTATAATAAATCTCATTGCTCAAGAGTCTCAATTTTCCAGTGCCTACCCTTCACTCCAATGATTTATGACATTTTAAATAAGTTTGCAAGTTGGACTGACATATTATCATGATTGTTATAATCATCACTATGAACCTAAAACTCACCAGATAACTTGCAAACGAGATGACGGTTAATACCCTTCAATGAGACTGGAAACGAGGGCTGATCTAGAACTGGCACTGTGGGCATTAATTCACCATTAACAAGAATCGGCTGGCAAGGATTATCCGTTGTATACAACCCTTCATCGGTCATGTTCGTAGACCCCCGCGCAAGAGCTAAATCACATCAAAATATACAGTATTACACTTTTGGGGGGTTTTGAGACAGGGAATGTTTTAAAAGGTCATTTGGTCTCAACGTGTGCGCGGAGCCCGTCTTGCACAATTATTATATAGGTGGAATACCTTGACAATATACTGTCGGACAAAATGGCGGTCATTTAAAAAAATGGCCGCCATGTATAATACACCAGTTTACGGTTAGGGGCGCCATTTTAATTGGCGAGTAAACAAGGATTTATGCGTAAATTAAGATTGCGCCCATGCAAATTATGATGACATCACTGCCTGCGCGCTGCGTTGTGCGCGCACATCATCATTTGCATGGGCGCAATCTTAATTTACGCATATATACCACTGACCTCAGGGCATTGGCTTTGTTTCAAAGCCAATGACCCGAGGTCAGCCTGTCTGCGCATGCGCACTGATGTAACCGTAAACTGGTGTATTACTGTACAGTTGTACAATTCTTGGAATCACTTTTTAAAAGTACCTCATTTTACCATGTGTAAGGTGTCATATGAAAGAAAAAAAAATTACAAAAGGATACCACATTCAATAGACCTTGGGGATGATTTGCATAAAAGTTTCGAGCAAAAAAAAAAGATGATTTTTAACAATTTTTTCCAAAAATACCTATTGGTCAATAATTAATAGATTATGATGACTACTGACTTGAAACTTGCTGAAAAACTGTTAAAAATATAATTGATATCATATCTAAATTCCAAGTTCATTGTTTTTCAACAAAAAAATTGTTATAGCGGTCTAAAGTTGATAATTTGATTTGAGCCAAAGTGGTAAATTTGGTTGCTTAGGGCAAATAACTCCTTAGCAAACGGTAACATAGTGGCGTGAAAAATAGAATATATTGCGATTTAGATGCTATCAGCGCGCAAATGAATACTTGGATAGGAAGTATGATGTCAGATGATGCAATTTCATTATAATTTATTGTTCTATCTACCTTAGTCCTTGTTGCTATGGTAACGGTATGCCTAGCAACCGATATTGTGTTCTCTGAAATCAAATTAGGATATAGGTCAAATAATACATAGAATAGGACCTGCTCCAAGTGACATACATGATTTGCAGTCTAAAACATGTTTATAGTGCATAGTGTGGTTCAGAATTTTCACCCTACCCCTTCCCTCCAGTGAAATGCCCCCCCCCCCCAATTAATATAAAGACTAATTTTGGGATGGGGCAGTATGTTGTGTAGGACATGATGTGTGTTTAGAAAGGATGGAGGCTGTCTATCAAATGATACATAAAGTGAGATCTGGATCGAGGTGAGTCATCATTTCAGTCTCAATCATGAAGATAATGGATGGTAGGGTTCAGAATTTGCACCCTTCCTCTTACTGTGACCCCCCCCCCCCCCCCCCCCTCCTAGGAAAACATTAGAGCAACTTGTGCAAAGCGATGTTCATAAACTAAATTGCAAACAAAAGAAAGGTCACAGAATCTTCACAAGGCATTTTAAAATCTCTTAATAGACTATAGTAAAAAAAAATGTCTGACAGCGGGTTATACTTCTCTCCGCCCCGCCCCCTCCATAATTTTCACTTTAAAACTGTGGGCTAATCCAATAGATACAAAGCCATTTTTAATCTAATGGCGATACTGGACGGTTTGGTCCAAAACTTGTACACTTGCTTCATTTTGTGTGTGCTAGATTGAAAGACATTGGTGAAAGCAATCAGAATCTGCAACTCAAACGCCACTACCGTTTCCGTGTCATGCCAACGCCCCCTCCCCCTCCCTCTCCGACACACATACACACTCTCAAAATCAATGAGAGAAACTGGTGTAAAGCATCATTTATTTCAAAAGTACATAAAATTTCCAAAACAGACCACGAAGAATTCACAAAACATTTATAATCAAACAGGGGCGTAGACAACGGGGGGGATGAGGGGGATGCATCCCCCCACCTCACAAGGTGGGGGGGATGGCATGTACAATCATCCCCCCCAGGTTTTGGGGAATGATATTTGCTTACTTAATAAGTCATAATGATGATAATAATAGTAATAATAATAATGATAACATTATAATATTAATAATAATAATAATTATGATGATGATAATAATAATCCTCATCATTATTGTAATTGTGTTTATTGTTATTAGCCGCATTCACACGGTGAAAACCAATTCAGACGGTAAAAAAAATAAAATCTTACAAGTATTTTGTGGTTATCTTGTGGTTTGGAACCACAAGATAACCACAAAATTAAACAGGCGCGGATCTACGGGGGGGAGTTAGGGGGTTTAACCCCCCCCCCCCCCTTGGGCGGCCCAAAAAAAAAAGAAAAAAAAAAAAAAAAAAAGAAAAAAAAAAAGAACGCACGCTGGAGAGAAACCCTTTCAAGTGCAAATATTGTGAGAAGATATTCAACTCATCTGGTAACTTAACCAAACACATGATAACTCTGGATATAGCTGTGTATTTAACTGTTACTTGATTTAAAAAGACGTTATCATGCACTGCTTTTTATGGTCTCCATTGTGTAAATAGATGCCAGGAAAACATCACTTACGGGGTTCAAATAAACACCCCAAAAAAAAATCGGCTCGCCGCTTCGCGGCTCGTGGCCGATGCTCCGCATCGTCATTATTTTGGTCAACCCCCCCTTAGCAAAAAGCTAGATCCGCCCCTGAGTCATCCCCCCCAGGTGTACGAACCTGTCTACGCCACTGTAATCAAATCATACAGGCCAAAGTTTAGAATTACACGCTTTTCACCTCTAAAATGCAAAATAAATCCATATTTACAAAGAGCGACACAGTCTTACAACCGTTTGCAAAGGCTTACGAATGTTTTGCAAACACTTACGACTGTTTTGCAAACGCCTGCAAATGTTTGCGGAAAAGTAAATTCGCGAAGAAATTTTTAAACATGTTCAAAATATCTACAAGAAAAACTGTTTGCGACAATGAGAACTGTTTGCGAACTTTCTTACAACATTTAGCAACATTTTACAAACCCTGGCGAAACCCCAATTTCGCTACGTTCGCAAGCATTTGCCGCTCAGTGAGAAAGGGCCCTTAGTGAAAATAATTTATGAAATGTGGAGAAAATGCAATTTTTGGCGCAATTCATATAACATGGGGAAATTTTAGTGAAAATCATATGTTTGGTTCTGTATTTTTATGCAAACTATCATGTAGCCTACCAAATGCGGAATCATTTTGCAATTTTTTTTTTAATTCTCGTGCAAATGCCACCTAACACCTTACACGTAGTAAAATTATAGTTGTGTTCAAAGGTCATCTTCAAAACGGCTCAATATTACATGCACAATCCTGGTAGCTATTTTGAAATATGGCTGCAACTATTTTTCAGCAGAATGTTTTCCAGGAATTAAACCTAAAATTTTGCTCAGAGGTCTCCTGTACACGTCGATACCAAGGAGTTTAAAGAGATGGAGTCATATCTAGCTCATTCCCTTTGTACCATCTTCGATGCCGCCAGGAGAGAATATGTCAGGCATATGCTTAAGTAAATCTTTCTTGCAGATACGTAGACAAAAGATTCCTGCCTGATTGCAACTATTAAACGGGCCACTTTCAAAGGAAAATATGGTTTTTTAATGATGCATATGATTACTGTTCGCTACCTCTCTCCTGATAATACGAGCAATACACAGTGCTTACATGTACAAGAGGCAAGCGAAAGGAAATGGAGCAAAATTTCCTGAAACCGTATCTTGCCCGCGATTATGCTCTTACTAAATTTAAATAAAAGACTAAATTCATTCTAACTCTCACCAATGACGGATGAAGTGCAGAGAAGTAGGATCATGCATCTCAGGATGACAACGGATTTATGTCTTGGCATCTATTGTATAGTAAGAAAAATAAAAAAATCCCGGGATTCAGCACTGTAAAATAATAACATTTTCTCACTCTTACGAAAAATGATGTAGAAAAAGGAAAATGAAGCTCTGACACTATTGGATTGATTTACAGATAAGGAAAAAATTGACATAGAACGCTTTGCGAATATTCTTAATGATTTTAATAACCAAATATGCTAAATGGAGTCATTAATGTAAGGTAGAAATAACAAAATTGAAACTTCTAACAAATGAGAAAAGTTGATAAAAAAGTTACCCCCCCCCCCCAATAAAAAAAATAATAAAAAAATAAATAAAGAGATTCATATAATTTGAGTTTAATATGTATTTTTTTGTAATATACATGTATAAAATGCAGCTATCTGTAAACTTGTTATCCAATACAATTGATCATACTCATCGGATTATTTGATGAAACCCTATTTGACCCTTGATTAGTCTTACCTTCAAAGAAATTGTACTCTGCTCTTATCTTGAAACGCGTGGAATGGTGCTTATTTGCACACAAATTAATAGATGTAAAACGCTGATCAGAAGTGCAAAAAGTACATGTAGATCTTTTCGCGAACGACACTACAATTTGGCGGCTGGTCGCAATTGATTTCTGTTTGAGATGTTATAGAGCGGGTGTGTTCCTGCTGAAGAAGCTTTACAGACAATGTCTGGCTCATTCTGTATGGTGGATGTTGAATACCATCGGACCAATCAGAGAGCTGTATAGTATGTACCTGTACTCACTTCCACGTGTACATCAATTTGGCGATACAAAGAGTCTATCTACGAATTAACTCTCCTTGGTATTTACACTGCCCCTAAATTCATCTCTAAAAATAATTTCTAAAAGTGGTTTTCGTATACTGTTTTACTACGGACAATATCCTCCCTGTTTCTTATTTCGTCCGAAATCTTCGTAGGAAAAGGTCGAGCCAACTCATCGGCAATGTAATCTGTTTGCTTAAATTTAAATTTCATCTTCTTCCTATCTCTCTCCCCTTTTCCTCTTTCCTTCTATCTCCTTCTCTTTTACCTTCGTTCTTTTTCTCTATTTTGTTGGTAGAATTTCTCTCTGTGTTCACCTTCTTCTGGCTGCCAGAAAACGGGAAGGTCGCTACCGATAAGCGCCCCCCCCCCCCCGATCCACCACTGATTTAACATTTATGATTGCATTGAGGTGGAATTTCCATCCCATCCCATACGTTGTCGACCCGATACTCAGGGTAGCGGTTTTCTCTCTCTCTAAAACGGGGCATGGTAGACCCTAGTTTTATTTTGAACTTGTTTAACGAAATGACGTGTGGAAACTTAAAATATAGTATTGATTAAGATTGCTATATACCATTGTCACCACGCTTTGTAAATGCTGATTTGAACTGACGGAATAATTATGATGGGCATGTGCTAGATAGTAACATAGTTGATCATGTCACTAAACGGAGCATACTCTTGCTCTGGTTGCTATGACAACATCATGAAGGTTTACGCAATTATTTAAAGCGTAAAGGATGATTGTACCATAATCGTTGATTAATAAACTTAGAAATTATATAGAGATCAATTAATTACATAAACTCAAGCGGCTTGTCAAAGCCTGATAATCCCTGATAATCCAGATAATATCCTATTAAAGATTTCAAGCGATCTCGTACGTATTGTTAAAGGGATCCGGTAACTTTGTCTCAGATTCTGAAACAAAATCCTGAATTTAGCTCATGCTGCAACGTTGCCCAATGGTTTTCATAACACTACAGTCTAGTGGGGAAAACGAGTATGGTAAAAACAGGTCACTCAAAGATTTTTACTTTTTTGACGCACTTCTTGATCACTTTGAAGCGCAATTTTTTTTTACGGCTTCAATATTACACCATATCACAGACACCGATAAGACGTATATAGGGCCATGCGTGTCAGATTTGACATTGATAAACGATGTCTGTAAAGGCATCATAGGATGTAACGGCTGCTGAACACGATGTGTCATGCCGGGGCGTCATATGTATAGCTGATGCAGAACTGCGTCAATGACGAGCCCGGTCATTGGTGCGCCTTTCAGAGTATATCGTGCAAAAGCTGAATGCAGATATGCAGTGCAAACATCTAGTTTAATTGATGGTGCATGCACTACATCTAATCAAATAATATTTGCCAAGGCAATAACGCAATCGAAATGATGCATGTGTGCGCCCTAAAGACCTAATAATACCCCATCAGGGTACAATTATATAGGCCTATTTAGCAGTGATTTTCGAGGTTATGAAGGTATATTGGCTTGTATGCCAGTTATTTAAATCAACATTTTCGCAGATTATTTTGTATTCTCTTTATGGATATCACTACCACTTTTATGGCTCGTCAAAGACCGTGCCCTTCACTGACTCAGTTCATAAAGATGTCCTTGTCTCTGCTTTTAGTAACCAAGGAAGCATTCAGAGGAAAGTTGCTTACGACACGAATCTGGCGTGTTGCGATCGTTCTGAACTTCTGATTGTCACGGCTGATAAGGAAATAAGCCACAAACCTGGCCTTCACCATTTTAGAATTCTCCACTTTTGTTTTTTATGTAGTTTGTCAATACTGAAATATGTATTATACGGTCTACTTTTCCCCTTTCTTCACCTCGTTTCTCATTATACTTGTTTTGTGTTTTATCTTCTTAATCGTTAACTCACCATTTTCACGAAGTGGCCCTCGCAGCGACAAAAATGAATTTCGAGAAAATTAAAATGGGGATTAACGTACATCTTCAAATATTTCCATTGATAACCACATAGTACAGGCAAGGGCGTCGCTAGACCTTTTCCAGTGGGGGTGTAGAAAACTAGCCACCAATTACCGACAAAATTAGATGTCCCAATATCTACAAATTTAACCCTACAAATCCGGGGACGAAGGCTAAATTGTTTTTCCTATGAACTATCTATAATACTTGCATATGCGCAAATGATCATTTTCCTCGACGACATAAATATACGAATTATTTCGTCAACTTAGTCAGCATCATAGCTATATATTTTATTCCAGGCGCGTAGCTAAGATCTAATTTTAGGGAGGGGCGGTAGTGAGCAACCGAATCACTTAAAGGGGCCGGTGGGTAAAAGGACTCCCGCGCAAAGCGCAGAAGCTTAGACGTTTCTTTCAATTATTAGAGATAGAAGATGATTCATTGTACCGTTCTTGACTATCAGTCCTTGTCTGAATTCAATTTCCCCGTTTCCGCGCGAAGCGCGGAAGCTTCGACGTTTCATTGAATTATTATAGAAAGAAGACGACTCGTTGTACCGTTCGCGACTCTCAACCCTTATTCTCTGAATTCAATTTCCCCCTTCCAGCGCAAAGCGCGAAATCTTAGACGTTTCCTTAAATCATTAGAGAAAGAAGACGATTCGTTGTACCGTTCACAACTTTTAATCCTGGTCTGAATTCAGTTTCCCCCTTCCCACGCGAAGCGCGGAAGCTTTGACGGTTTATTTAATTATTATAGAAAGAAGACGATTAGTGATACCGTTCTTGAATATCAGTCCTTGTCTGAATTCAGTTTCACCCTTTCTGCGCGAAGCGCGGAAGCTTTGACGTTTTTATTGAATTATTATAGAAAGAAGACGACTCGTTGAACCGTTCGCAACTCTTAACCCTAATTCTCCCCAACAGGAAAAATTCCTCCGTAGGGCCATGCATTATGGTTCAAGGCATGCCCACATAGAAGATTTTTGAATGATGGGGGTCGGGGCAAAATACAATGAATTATTGACAATTTATTGCATTTTCTTTGTTTTTTGTTTTTGTGGGGTCGACGTACCCTAGCACCCGCTGCGTACATTCATGATTCATTGGCTAAGCAATGACCGCGTTACTGTGAGCCCCCAGGATCAAAACCTTGTCGATGTGCTATATTAGTGCCCTTTTATGAGGTATTAATCCCCATTACTGTCAGTTATGACTTAAGGACGTAGGTCCCCTAGTTGATTAGCATTTTAGCACACACATACTTTAGCATTCACGCAAAACAAACACTCACCAATTGTCATTCAATTAACTCTGAGAATGTATACTTTTATCTAGATCTATTAGAAATAAATCATTATCAAAATCATTCAATAAATTGAGGTAAAAATAATCATTCCACCATTATGACCAACAGTGTTTTAATATACATGAAGTAGTGTCTGTATATAATTTTCTATATTTGATATAAGTATTAGCTTGTAGATGAATCGAGTTTCATCATTGGCAATGGCATGTTTAAAAAAAGATTAAGGAGGTATCACGCGGGAACTGGTACAGATGTCACGCCACAGAATTCCTTGTGTTGTGGTTCAATGTTTTATTCCAAGTGCAAGTTACAAGGCAAAATAAACCTGAATAAATAAACAAAGTTAAAACAATCAAATAGAAATGAAGACATGTTTGAAAAACACAGATAATAACATACAATAAACATATTATTCGTTTATGACTCCAAGATACGAATTCAGACAATATGACGTAAAATCGACTCATAGTAATACAAAATGATAAACAGTTTGTTTATATTCAATTAAAACTTAATCAATATTGCATGAATATAACAAGTATCTAATAAAAAATAAAGTTCTTTCATCTTTTTGGATAACTCTCCAAACAAATAAACGAATACAACTATCAAGTGAACTTTATCAAACAACCAAACATAATATCCAATTAAAATTATATTGAATAAGTGGTTTAAATATGATGGTACCCTCCTTCTTACATGTTGTTTTTGCAACACCTAAAGGAATAATAATTAGTACAAAAACTCATGACGATTGAATGTGACTATAATCGCCACAAACCATTATCTCTTAAAGCATAATTTACAACTGTTCCACCAGATATGATTATCCAGAGTTTACCTCGACAACACGTTATACAATTACAACTCCTAAATATTAAAAGTGACAGAACAGATAACATTGCAACATTCTTATCATCTCAAAATACTAATACTAAATCAGAATCAAATGCTTAACTCACTAAAGAAATCTACCTTTTGATGATTAAACAGATTAAACAAATATATTGATCATGCAAAATTACAATGCATAAAAATCATATGGAAAATTTGAAAATTTGACATTTTGCTCTGTTGGGGGGTGGTGGGGGGGGGAGTAAGGTCAACTTGTTTAGGTCAGCCATTGGTATAACTTTTTTTTTTTAAATTAAAAAATTACCAAAGGGGGGGGGGGGTGGGTGGGGTGGGGGTGGAGGGAGGGGGATTTTCCTCTAAAATACACACATAAACAAAAATACCAAAGGGGGGGGGGTTCATTCAGAACAACACCAAAGTTATAAACTAACGTCAGAATACATCTACAAAAGTACTAATTATCTCAACAATTATCAAACTTGACTAAAGGATAATCTTCTTACCTAATCAAGCACAGCTTATCATTCAGAACAACACCAAAGTTATAAAATAACGTCAGAATACATCTACAAAAGTACTAATTATCTCAACAATTATCAAACTTGACAAAAGGATAATATTCTTACCTGATGAAGCACAGCTTATCATTCGGAACAACACCAAAGTAATAAACAAACGTCAGAATACATCTACAAAAATACTAATTATCTCAATAATTATCAAACTTGACTAAAGGATAATCTTCTTACATGATGAAGCACAGCTTATCATTCGGAACAACACCAAAGTAATAAAATAACGTCAGAATACATCTACAAAAATACTAATTATCTCAATAATTATCAAACTTGACAAAAAGATAATATTCTTACCTGATGAAGCACAGCTTATCATTCAGAACAACACCAAAGTTATAAAATAACATCAGAATACATCTACAAAAGTACTAATTATCTAAATAATTATCAAACTTGACTGAAGGATAATCTTCTTACCTAATAAAGCACAGCTTATCATTCAGAACAACACCAAAGTAATAAACTAACGTCAGAATACATGTACAAAAGTACTAATTATCTCAATAATTATCAAACTTGACTAAAGGATAATCTTCTTACCTAACGTAATCCCCAAAACTTAAAGAGACGACCTCTCTGCCTGCCCCATGAATGGGGGTGCAGTGCAGGAGTGAATCTGGCTAATACCTCTGCCCCCTTTATATACCGGGTACACTCTCTATTGGGAGTTGGATGAACTTTGACCAGGTCACCGGTATATCAAGTTTTGACTGAAATGACACAATGAGTCCTAGCTTTTACTTAGAATATATGTGAATCATACTTCTTTGAAGTACAAAGTTTGTAAACATATATACTTCTTTGTTTCTTCCTGTTCACTTCCATGTCGATATATATTAGTTATTGATAGAAATAGATAGACAACAGTACAATTTATTTTGTTACAATGATACAGTGACGGCGTCATCTATTGAGGCAATTTTCTTTTCTTCTTTTTTTCTTTACTTTTTTTCGTTGTATTTTAGCATTATATATTGGCCTTGAATGGCGGAAATTGTTGTTGAATAGTTGATACACATCACTTTGCCTACATCTTCATTTGCTTGTGCTTTCCCAACACTGCATTCATCAGTTTATGATCACCTACTTATCCTAATCAAAGTAGAATTAAATTCGGTTTTCAACAATTGATTGGATAATGAGGATATGATATGTATGTCGTGCACGATTCATTACACTTCTGGTCACCACGGCGTTCATTCTTTTTCATCTCTTTTCCATTTTTTACCAATTAAGAATTAATGGCTTCATTTTGGTAGGGTGGTTGTCTAGTGAAAAATGTCCTCTTTCGGGGGGAGTGGGTGTCTAATACTAAAACAGTGGAAATGATTAAAAACCGAATACTTTGACGGTTATACAATATTTAGATTTGCACTGTTTGCCTAAATATGTCATAGAAAATATCCCTCAGAAATAATGTCGATAATCAGAATACAATTATGAGCATTAACCAAACTACCTTTATCGCTAGATCGTATTTCTTAATATCTTTAGCAGAGATATTAGCGGTTCATCGAATGTATTATACAGTTATGAACCCATAAACATACAAAAAAAACCTTTGTTTGGAAACTGTTCCTCTTTGCTAACCTTCTTTCAACCGCATATTATTATTTGGTTTCAAAACAAAGTGTACAGTCATCACAATAAATTTTCTCTTTTAAAAGTGTGTCACGTGCATTTTAATTTCATCTCACAGCAAGCAACAGCAGATGAGAAGTGAAAGCTATCATGTTACCTTTTTGCAACAAAATAAGAACATTTAAAATCCGAAAAGTCCTATTTCTGAATCTAATTAAGTCTGACCAATGCTGAACAGAATAAGGCCTATAATATCACCATGATCACTATAACGTAACCAATCATCTGTATTTATTTATCAGACAACTGGGAAACCAATTCTGTTTATTGTGATTAAATTATATTTCAAATACGGATACTAGTTTGCGCTCTACATGATACATACGGTTATGATATGTATTCATATATATATATACAGACTGTCTAAAAGAAGTAGAAAAGAATCCCACTGAAAATACCAAATGCACAGCTGAAGACAACCATTTTGACACTGTAAACTATATCAGAAGAATAGATCTTCGTCATCGTCAATAACACATTAAAACAACAAATAAGTTAGCAATATACTTAAATATTATTTACAAGTATTATATATGATTATATAACACATACAAAGAATCTTGCGCTACGATTGGTCAAAAGTAAATCACGTGATGAACAAACAGTTTGCCCATCATTGATTGGAGAAGAAAAGTTCGTTGCACTGTGTAGAGAGTAGTACTATTTACACAGTGCAACACACTTTCACTGAAGATAGAGGTACTATCTACACAGTGCAGCGCACTTTCTACGTACGTACGTACTGCATGCACTGTACGTATCGTACACCGTTTGCTAGCTGTTAATTGACAATTTGTTTCCCTAAAAAGACGGAAGAAGTGAAATGTTTCCGATGTGGAATATAAAGCAAATAATCACTTTTGGGTTTCAGGCGATGGCAAACTATCACTTCCTCCGACCTGAATGTATACGCTATCTTTCCTCAGCTTCGCTTATTACCAAACAATTATTAGTATTCGAGCAAGCATTATAATAACCTATCGCTTCATGAGTTAATACCGGCTTACATCGGAAGGGTGCGGTGCTGTGCGGCGCGGCCTGTTCAACGCATCCTTTCGAGACAAGACCCCTCCCCCCCCCCCCCCGCTTGTCTCGAAAGAGTGCGTTGAGAACAGAGTACCACCTTAAAGGTCACTTGGTAATATTGTTCAGATGAGAGTTAGTGGTGCTAAGGTAGTGACTTCAATGCTAGATGTACAATTAAAGATAATCTGAAAATTTGAGTGAAAACGAACCATTATTCATGGTACAAATTGAGAAAAACTGATCGGATCGATTCCTTAATTCTCCCAACTATATTATTACAATTTAATTACATTTTAGATAAATGGAAATCGTCACAAAGCAATTAAATGGCTCTACATTCCATTTCAGACGTTTAAGTGTTGACAGATTTTTTTTTATAGCCTGTTTTACGTTTTCTTTTTTTCATGGAAAAACGGTTGGGAAAATTCAAAAATGGTTCGGAGAATTTACTGTTAATCACTGTTATAGCGTGTCGTACATCGACGTCTTCAAAGAAAATCAAATAGATATCTTCGTGGTTTGAGAAATTTGTCATGATTTTTTGCATGTCAGAGGCTTAGTACAGTGTATGTAACATTTCATACAAAAATTAAGCAATTTTTTCATCAACCTTCAACAATGTTACCAAGTCACTTTAACGCACCATTTCGGGATAAGCGAGGTGGTGTAGGGCTTTCTCGAATGGGTGCGTTGACTAGTCTTCCACATTAGGGACTTTTAGATTCGCACGAAGACAATGAGGTTTGCTACAGGGTACGGTCCACGTCCTTTTAATGCACTGCCTTCACACGTATCAGTCCACGCAAATCTTAAAGTCCCTATTAATCGTTTAGAATGGAATAAAAATTTAAATCTTTTAAATTGAAGTAGCAATTGTGTCAATATTGTTTCTGAGATTTTAGAAGAACACATGTAAAGCTTCAATCAAAAGAGGGCGCCAGATGGCCCCATCAGTATTAAAAGCCACTCTCTCGTTACTATACCAATCTGACTGACTACTATCCTTTGTCGTCTGACATTAAATGCCATCGAACTAAGCTTGAAACATGATGACAGCGGTGAAAGTTTGTAAATCCATGTAGGAAAGTGTTTGTAATACACCTATAACTCTATTATGCGTCTGCATACCGTGTTATGAACTGGAATTCACCTGTTTACTTTGAGAGTCAACTCAACGTATAGTCAGCCCCACTCATGTAAGTTTGTGTAGTGTTACTTGCATGCAAAGCATTGAAATTCGAGATCTCTGTCTGAATTGTTTGCTGTGGTGTACAACATGCCTGACACTGTGTCTCCTGAGGGTACTGAGGGTGATTTGCAAGGGGCCCATTTCGTAAAGCCTTCTGTCCAACCCCCTGGTCATTTCCATGCGGCTGCGGGAAATGTAGGTCTAGTTGAAGGGTGGAAAATCTGGAGACAGCAATGGGACAACTACACTATTCTCACAAACCTCTCCAAACAACCAGATCGGTACCAAACTGCACTACTACTGCACAGTGTGGGACAAGATTGTCTGCGTGTCTACAACGGCATGAAGTTTGCTAATGCCGCTGAAAGTGTGAAATGCTCTGTGATACTGGATAAGTTTGATAAACATTTCCTTGGTGAGAGCAGAGAATTCTTTGAAAGATTCAAGTTCAATCAACGCAGTCAGGAAGATGGTGAATCTATTGAACAGTATGTGACAGCTCTGCGTACAACGAGTAAGACGTGTGGATTCTGTGACTGCATGAATGACAAATTGCTCGTTGATCGTGTTCTACTGGGAGTACGTGATGATCGTATGCGAGAACTACTCATCTCCAAATCTGATCTTGACCTCTCTACTGCCATTGATGTTTGTAAAGCGGTTGAAGCGACGTCTACTCACATGAAGGCGTTGAAAAGTGAGGAAATCAACAGGGTGAATCGAAAACCTTTCCCTAAACATGCTAAAACTGGAAGTGGAAAGCAGAAGTTTGTAAAGCAGAAGCCGAAAGAGCTCAAAAAGTGCAAGTTCTGTAATAAATCACAGAAGGAATGCTGCCCTGCATGGGGTCAAAAGTGCAATGTGTGCCATAAGCCCAATCACTTCAAGGGATCTGCAGTGTGTACTTCCAAGAGTGTTCACCAACTCGAAGATGATGAGTACTCCTCCACTGAAAGTATCAGTGTTGTACAGATAAATACAGTAAGTCCTGAAGATGGACCAATTTTTTGCAACATGCTACTAAATGGTCGAAGAGTACAGTTCCAGTTGGACTCTGGAGCAACAGTGAGTGTTCTCCCACAGAAGTTTCTGTCTGAAGAAGATGTAGTGAGAAATGAATGCATCCATCTCCGGATGTGGAACCACTCTCCGCTACTACGTGCTGTGGGAAAGTGCAAAGTCGTGACAAGGAATCCAGCTACTGGAAAAAAGTACAGGATTAACTATGTCATAGTTAAGGAGGATCTGACTCCACTGCTAAGCAAAACAGCTTCTGAGAAGATGCAGCTTATCACTGTTCACTACGAATCTATGGAAATAGTCCACAACATATTTCCTGAGAATGACTGCAACCTAGCTCCTGAGAATCTTCACAAAGAGTATCCTGTGGTCTTCTCATCCTCTGTGACTGGTACTCTGCCGGGGAACCATGTTCATCTGACTGTTATGGATGATGCTACCCCTAGTGTTCGTCCTGCTAGAGTGATACCAGAATCCTTGAGAAGTATTGTGAAGGATGAACTTGATGCACTGCAGACAAGAGACCTGATTGAGGAAGTAAGTTCTCCAACTGACTGGGTAAGCCAGATGGCTGTTGTACAGAAGAAATCTGGTAAAGTGCGTGTGTGCTTAGACCCTAGACCACTCAATCTCGTGCTGAAAAGAGAACATTATCCTCTGCCTGTTCTCGATGATATCCTGCCTCAACTGTCCAATGCAACGGTCTTCTCCATCTGTGATCTCAAAGATGGATATTTGCACTGTGTTCTTGACGACGACTCAAGTCTGCTAACTACCTTTGCAACACCATGGGGAAGGTATAAATGGAAACGACTACCATTTGGCTTGAAGGTTAGCAGCGAAATCTTCCAAAAGAGACTTCATCTAGCACTGGATGGTCTTCAAGGGGTACGATGTGTGGCAGATGACATCATAATCTGGGGTAACAGTGATGCTGAGCATGATACCCGACTACAGAGTCTTCTACAGAGATGTCAAACTGTTGGCATAGTGTTGAACAAGGAGAAATGCCAATTTCGACTGAAGGAAATCTCGTTCCTAGGCCACATAGTATCCAACTCTGGACTGAAAGCTGATCCATCCAAGATCGATGCAATCCTGAACATGAGTTATCCAACCTGCAAGGATGACATCCATCGCTTACGTGGCATGGTCAATTATTTGGCCAGGTATCTGCCCAAACTATCTGATGTCATGAAGCCTCTCAATGACTTAACCCACAACAACTCTGCGTGGACTTGGGACTCCAACCATGACAAAGCCTTTAGGTTGCTGAAAGAGATGCTGATACAAGCTCCTGTGTTGGCGTTCTACAACCAAAGCAAGCCACTTCAAATCCAAACTGATGCCAGTGCTACAGGGTTAGGTGCTGTGATGCTACAGGATGGTCAACCAATAGCATATGCCAGTAGGATGCTGAGTGATCCTGAGACCAGATACTCTGTCATTGAGAAGGAGATGCTAGCAATAGTCTTTGCACTGGAAAAGTGGAATCAGTTCACTTTTGGTCGTAAGACAACAGTATATAGTGACCACAAACCACTGGAGTGCATTGTGAAGAAGGCCCTGGACAAAGCTCCCAAACGCCTACAAGGAATGTTACTACGCGCCATGGCGTATGATGTTGAAGTGAAATACCTTAAAGGGAAGGACAACATCTTGGCTGATGCACTAAGCCGTGCTTCTCTTCCGTATGAGAGCGGACAGCATGATCTAGAGGTGGTGAATGCTGTCAAACTCTTGTCTCTCCCTGATGACAAGATAGCTGAGATAAAGAGACAGACTACCCAAGATCCAACTCTCTCCCAGCTCAAAGACACCATACTTGATGGGTGGCCAGACAACAAGACAAAGCTTCCTTTGTCACTGACTCCATACTTCAGTTTCAGAGATGAACTTTCGGTGACTGATGATCTGATTTTCAAGGGAGAACGGCTGGTAATCCCTAAGCAGATGAGGCGACAGATCAAGGAGGAGTTACACATTGGCCACAATGGAGTCGAAGGAACTTTGAGAAGAGCCCGTGAATATGTCTATTGGCCAGGTATGAACAAGGAGATAAAGGAGTGGATCCAGACATGCGAGACCTGTCAAGAAAACTCAGTCTCTCAACCTGCCCAACCTTTGATGTCTCATCCTATCTCTGACAGGCCATGGTCAAGAATTGGAATCGATCTCTTCCATCATGATAACGAGAACTATCTCATTATGGTCTGTTACTACTCCAATTTCTTTGAGATAGAAAAGCTACAGAGGACGACTGCCCCCGCAGTTATCAAGCGACTGAAACGTCACATCGGACGCTATGGAGTGCCAGAGATCATTGTCTCAGACAATGGACCTCCTTTCTCTTCAAGGGACTTTGCTGAGTTTGCCAAAGAGATGGGAATCAAGCATAACACCATCTCACCTCACAACAGCAAGGCAAATGGCAAGGCAGAGTCTGCTGTTAAGACTGCCAAAAGACTGCTTACCAAATGCAAGGACACTGGAGATAACGTTGATCTAGCCTTACTCAACGTTCGTAATACACCAACTCAAGGTACCCAGACCAGTCCTGCGCAAAGGTTCATGGGTAGACGAACACGTACACTCCTACCCACCACAACTCAGTTGTTGATGCCTGATCGTGACTCTGGACCTGATGTCGAGAAACTCAATTCAAACCAGAGACGACAGGAGAAGTATTTCAACAGAAATACAAGGAAGCTCAAGGATCTTCCACTTGGAGCAACTGTACGTGTGAAACCATTCAACCATAGAAAGAAATGGAAGAAAGCGGTGATCCTGAAGAAACTAGACGATCGCTCATATGAAGTTCGCTGTGATGGTCAAACACTTCGTAGAAACAGAGAACATCTCGGAGCGACCTCATCCACGTCAGATACACTTGATCCTATTCCCAACATGTTTAACTGGGAATGCCAGGACAACAACCAACCCAAGGTGAGGACTACAGAGCAGCGTCAATCTACCACTACAAGTCCTGTGAAGTTTCGCGGTGATGGTACATCTGAGACGCTTGACGAGAACAACACAAGCTCGCTGAGACGTTCAAACAGACAACGTCGAGAACCGCATAAGATGAAAGATTTCGTAACATTTTGAACACTTAAAAAGAGAACATTCGCGAGATACGTGAATGACATCACTTCATCTAACTCTGTTTGGACATTTGAACTTTTTTTAAAATTTGAAGAAACTGGACTCTAAACACAATCCCCAAATCTTCTGACACTATGAACTCAAAAGGACTCTGATATTTTTTTGCTTTGAAATATTATTTTGTGCAGTTATATGATTGTAAAAGATCTCATAAACCAATCTTTTGATATTCTTTAATCTTTTATCTGTTTTGGTACCAGGTTGATATTGACCTCCAAAATTGAGACATTCTCCGGCACAAAGCTCAAAGAGGGGAGGATGTGTCAATATTGTTTCTGAGATTTTAGAAGAACACATGTAAAGCTTCAATCAAAAGAGGGCGCCAGATGGCCCCATCAGTATTAAAAGCCACTCTCTCGTTACTATACCAATCTGACTGTACTATCCTTTGTCGTCTGACATTAAATGCCATCGAACTAAGCTTGAAACAGCAATGAAGGTATTATGGCAGCATCAGGCAGCAAGTTATGCACAACCGCTTCTTCAATAGCAGAGGTAAACAATTATTAATGTTTCATTGGTGTTTCATTCGTAATGGTATTGAAAAATATATCATCTCTGATATCACTGACAGTTGGCAATATGTATGGAATACTATCCTGTTAAAGATATACTCACTACATGTATATCATGAGCCATAATTCTGTGTAAGATGTTTTGAATTAAAATTATTATCTGTTACCATTTTTTTTTTTCCAATTCGCAAATTATACTTCCAAGTATAAAGTATTTACATGATGTTGGTAGTTTCTAATAAGTTAATTCATCTATTGGTCCAGTGGCTCCTAAATGCAGTTTATTTTCCTTTTTATTTATAAATATAATTGTAAATGAGAGTCATTGGTCATAATCATATTCATGGGTAACCAAATGGTTCAATCTAGTTTGATATCATGCTCTGTGTTGAAAATGCACATTATCCTGACTTCATTTGTTCTGTACCCATGGAAATTGATATTTAATTTCATCATAATGAAAAGAAATCGAACCCCAAAAGTCTGTATCACCACCTAAATGTATAGCAGTTCAGTGGGGAAATAGTAATTTCCTATACAACGCTTTCACTCTTTTTTGTGTAGAATTTAAAATTCAGAATTTAAATATTTATTTACTCCATTTTATTGTCTTTTTCTTCAGGAGGTACCGGAAAAAACAAACCCTTGGATCTGCACTTGGAACATGACAACAAGAAGTTGAAGAGGGTATTTGATACAATGGGTGCTAATCTCAACGAGACAAATGTGAAACGGGCGTCAAGAGCAACTCCCTTAATAGGCAAGCTTGAAAAAGAGTACGAGAAGCAATCAAAGGCGAGCAGAAGGAGGGGTAAGGTGAAAGAGGTAGACAGCTATAAGGACGAGGATATTTTGATAAGAGAACTTAAAGTTGCAAACGTGTTTGACAATACCTCAGGAAGACAGTACAATGATTTCAAGGAATTCCAAAGAAATCCATTTTCCTCTCTGTCTGGAAGTGCGATGGATAAGTGGTTGAAGGATCAGAAGAAAAAAATGATGCGAAACCTGACATTATGAAATGTCTGTGGAAAGAGATGAATTCTCAAAAATGTGACAGACACAACTGAAAGATTCTGTGGACACAGTGGCGTATTTAGGGATTATAGCGCCCTGGCAAACAATGAAGTTACGCCCCCCTACCCCCCCCCCCCCTACCCCCCGAGTGCCCAAACTTATCTACATTATTGAACAAACTAGGGAGCAAAGCGACCGACAGGCAAGTTTTTCATTTTTCACCCGACAAAATGAATATGTTGTACAGTTTACCAAGGAAATTTTGACCTCTGCAATTGAGTGGTAGAGAAGCTCAAATTGTACATATTGATAAATGGTTTTCTATTCACTCACTTCTACAATCGGGAGCAAAACTAACAAAAACCCTTGAGATATAGTAAAGAAGTTCAGCAAGGCGACTGAAGTTAGGATTTCTTTCAAATGTTGAAGCTCTGCAAATGCTGTTTTATACACTTTATCTTTATCTTGGGGGTGCAATATTTAGCAGGAGTCAGATGAAACTTTCACGATAGCGAGCAAAGCAATGATAATTATGTCTTTTATTTTTAAAATTTTGAACCCTTACAGGCCTGATAAAAACCCGATTTAAATCGGTTTCCCGATTTTTTGGATTTTTCCCCGATTTTTTTTTTCTTCCCGATTAAAAAAAAAAAAAAAAAAATCCAGATTTTTTTTTTTTTTTACCAATTTTTTTTTTCTACACTTTTTTATCCTGATTTTCCCGATCCCTCTTATTTTCTCTATTCTTCCCTATTTTTTCCCCAATTTTCCCAATTTTGTCCCAATTTTCTTACTCGAAAGGGGGGAATGTTGTTAGATGCCATTTTTCCCCGCGAATCCTCTTTTCTTTTTTTTTTACTCAAGGGGGGCGTGGTTGAGGGGAAAACCAAAAACCTTTTTTTTTTTTAGTGCCACTATCACCCCTGCCCTTAAAGCTATTTAAGAACTGTATACCGTGGACATGAAATTACGAGATTCTGAAAGAAAATATTTATGCGAGGGCGCAAAGTGACCAAGCTTTAGAAAATTTTCGCATTTCAAACCCTCAAAAACTAGATTACGTGCATTTACCCTGCTGATTTGGGGGCATATAATCCGTAAGGATTGGGACTTTTCTTCACTTTCCCCTTCTTTTCTTTCTCTCCATTGCCTTTTTGTGCCCCCTCCAAGTGCCCCCCCCCCCCCCTAGAAACGCCAATGTGTGGACATAATATATGTACTTTACGAGAGATGCAAGTGTATGTCTCAACAGTAAGTTATTAAATGACAGTAATGTTATTTTGTCATGAGAGGTTTTGGAGCCATGCAGATCTGTACAACTTGATATAAAATCTTAAATGATATGTCAAACTATTAAAACAGACATATCAGACACATAATTCATAACTGTGATCAAAATACTGATGTAAAGAGAAAATGTATTCTAAAAATCATTCTTAATTTGAGAGCATTCCCCCTCATGTTACCTTGCTTGATATTGTTTGAAATGGGAACTGGAAATAAGGTGAGTCACACATTTTTGTTCCACATTGGCATTAACTCGACACATACCTCTTCAGTATTGAATGGAGTAAAGATATGGTAAGCCTATGAATAATAACAATATGAAATAATCTTCTGACTTTGGGAATTTCAGTTGATTTAAAAAAAGAGTTACCAAGAACCATTAATGGCTGAGACTGTATTTTATGAATGAGAGGCATATAAAAATCAAATGTTGTAACACTGTTAATTCTACTTTGTATTGATATCATAAAATGCTCAATAGTTGTCTTACATGTGAAACAGGTGTACTTGACTTGTAATATCAACAATTCCAAATCCCTGTTGTGGCCTGTAAAGAATTCATCAATTCTATGAGGACAATAATGAGAGATTTGTTTAATTTTGAACCAACTAGTCATCTTATATTGCCCCTAAATTTCAAAGCGCATCAGAAGAACCCTAACTTCAGACTTGCCTAAGTCGTTGTTCACAGTGAAATAATAAGTTCTACATTTTATGACAGGGTTTATCGTCAACAAATTGTATGTACTGTGTGTAAATAAGGACATTTACTGTATATCAGACCTCTGCAGTACATTTGCTTATAATTCAAACAACACTTTTTGTGTCCTTTGAATTTGTTCCATCAAATAGTACTTTGGGAAGATATAGTGCATTCAATTACAGGTGCTTATTTGTACATGTATCTGCGGAGTGTGGATATCCAAGTGAAAACTAAAAAATTGTGAATGAATGCATGTACAAATGTATATTACTTTAAACTGTTTCATACTGTATGTGCAAGAAAAAAAAAAGGTTCATTACTAGACAATTGTACCTTCATGATTTGTTGCGTGTATTAATGTTTATCAACTGAAATGGTGACTTTAATTACGGTAAGCTTCCACAAATTGGCATCTAAATTATTATTCAGCGTGCATTATGTCTGCACTGGGAAGGATATATTACTTAGGGTATTATTATTCTCTGTTTTTCTCCAACTTCATACAGTTTATTGTTTCATCACATGGTTTTGGTGAAATGGGTTTTTCATCCCAGATAGCAAAATATCTGGGGCCCATCTGGGTTTTGAATGGGCTGACTAAAGCCCACGTGGCCCATACAAAAACCAGATGTTTACCAGATGGGCCTTCCTACCCAGAACCCACGCATATGGGCCCACATACGGGCCCCATGTGGGTTTTTGGTGGTAAATATCGCACGTCGAACATTGTCTTCGCCCAGCTGAAAACCAGATGTATACCAGATGGGCCTTCCCACAAAGAACCCACAGGTATACGGATCCCACGTGGCCCATATAAAAACCATATGTATACCAGATATGCCTTCCCACCCAGAACCCACCAGTACCGACACATATGGGCCCCATATGGGCCCCATGTGGGTTTTTGGTGGTGAAAATCGCACGTTGAACATTGTCTTCGCCCAGCTAAAAACCAGATGTATACCAGATGGGCCTTCCCACAAAGAACCCACAGGTATACGGATCCCACGTGGCCCATATAAAAACCAGATGGGCCTTCCCATCCAGAACCCACAAGTACCAACACATATGGGCCCCATGTGTGCCCCATGTGGGTTTTTTGGTGGTGAATGTTGCACATCGAGCATCGGCCGGGCCGCGTATTTTTTATTTACACGCTAGCGAGGGGTATTTCTCGATTAATTCCAATGAAACCGCTCGCGGAGAGCCTAGACTGTATTTTAAAACTTTATGTACGTAGTGTACTGATAATGATAATCTCCTGAAATTGTTTTGTCGATGGATGTTGTGTGTACATGTGTGTGTATTTTCACGCTCGCTGTGCTGATTTCTGCTCTCATATTCAACAGCAAATTGCGAAATAAATCCCAATATTTTTGTTTTATATCTGTAACTGCTCGGAATCTTGTGTTGTGTTCAAGTGGTTGACGTGGTATTAATTACAGGCCTGATAAAAACCCGATTTAAATCGGTTTCCCGATTTTTTTTAATTTTTTTTTTCCCGATTTTTTTTTTTAATAATTTTTTTATCAGATTTTGTTTTTCTTCCTGATTCCTTTTATCCTGATTTCCCAATTCCCCCCTTATTTTCTCTATTCTTCCCTATTTTGCCCTATTTTTTCCCCCAATTTTCTTACTCAAAAGGGGGAAATGTCGGATGCCATTTTTTCCCCGCGAATCCTCTTCTTTTTTTTCCTCAAGGGGGGCGTGGTTGAGGGGAAAACAAAAAACCTATTTTTTTTTTAGTGCTCACTATCACCCCTGTAATTATAAATAATTTGTTTCAACCCGCCTTTTCCACAGGACTTCCCTCACCCTGCTCTCTCTCTCTCTCTCTCTCTCTCCCTCTCTCCATCTATCTCGCTCTCTCTATTTCTCTCCGTCATAACTCTTTCATCTCTCTCTCTCTCTCTCTCTCTCATACGCCTATCTACCTACTCTTCTGTCCTCCTTATCCCCCCCTCTCTCTCCCTCTCTCTTTCTCCTCTCTACCTTGCCTTTTTCTTTCCTTCTTTCATTTCGACTTCTCCAATGTCTGATTGAATTTATCTTTCACCTTCTTCAGTAAGATACCATTATTTAAGTTCACACAATACATGTTCAAAGTCTGGTTTTGAAATATAGTATGTTTAAATCTTTAGTGTGATATTTTGATAGTTTACGCATTACACACAATTTCCGCATGAGCATTACCATTTCCTTAAAAGTATAACTTCATTTATTGTATTTTAACTGTTTTAATATGTATGAATGACATTACACGTGGCACTATGAACTGTAATTTTCCATACACAGTCATTATACTTCCTCTAATTCTCTCTCTTCCTCTTTCTCCCGCCCCTTCTCAGTCTCCCACGGTTACCTGTTTCTTACCTTTTACTTCGTTCTTTCTACTATCCACCTCTCGATTCCCTCTTCTCTAACTCTCCTTTTCTCCCACTTTCCCTCTACTCTCCTTTTTTGCTATATCTCTCAGTGCAATATGTGAACATAGCTTGATCCTGTTTTAAGAATACCGGTACTGTCTTAATTATTTTGATTGCCGTATTGTTTTTATGTTTTAATGTTCTCACATTGTATGATAATTGTTACAAAATCTTATTCCTTGTTTGTTTGATTTTATGTTTGACCTTATGTTTGATCTTATTTTTATTTTTTTATTTTTATTTTACTTTTATTTGTATTATTATTATTATATATGCATGATTTATTGAATAAAGAACAGATTTATAATTTGTCTGTCAAGTTTGGGTTGGTATTTTTTAATCAGACTATGATGCGCTTAGAAACACCAGTATTAAGCGCCTAATAAATGCTGTGTATTATTATTATTATTATTAACATTGATGTGCAAGTTCAGTTGTTTTATCATGTAAATTGAATGTAGTTTAGCCAACGGGCTGCCAGGTTCAGTATTTAATAAACCGTAAACCAAATATTGTTAAATATCGTTAAATATAAAGGACCTTTCAGTCTTTTGACTCGACGATAGACGGTCAGGAGTATGAGTTGAACAAAAAAGTTTAAGCACAAACAGGCGCGGTGGAGCATTTTCCAAATGGGGGGGGGGTCACCATCAAAATAGGGCACTTTCTGGAATATAAGGGGCACCTACAAAGGGAAACATCAAAATGTAAATCTAAGATTATTGTGACGTCGAGGGCGAAAAGTTTCAAAATGAGAAAAACAACAACAACAAGGCCTGATGGGTTTTAAAGATAAAGAACAGTTCTGGTCATGCGATTGCATTGTGAAAGAAACGTTGTGGAATCGATTAGAAAAGGTTAACCATCTAACATATTATTGGTGTGTACTTCACGGTTCTGGAATCATCAAAATGATAAGAAATTTGGCCCAGTCTTGGTAAAGTTACAAGCACTGTACACAGAAAGATGTATATGGGACTACGCGACCACGTGCGCGATATCTATTTGGTCCCAATAGACATAATAATTTACCAAATATATCAATTAGTAGGCGGTTTCCCGGCAAAATTTGTATCATCACGTATTAGTCAAAACATATTCTTTCACATGATTGTTAAAGGGATAGTCCACCCCAGGATTTTCTTTAGCTGACGATATAGACCTAATAATACCATGAAGAATGATACAAGTCTGATTAAAATCCATGATCACATAACGAAGATATATCGACTTTTTTATCGAAAATCAGCCGCCCCCCAAATGCAAATGCGTTACATGGGAATGAAACGATCGCCAAAAAATAACCGATAGTATCGAAATTGTGACGTATGTTGCGAGCTGCCTTCTTATTTCGCAGACATTCACTTTCGCTTTCATTCATGATTCGTCGTGTCAGTGCGATAACAGTGTACCGCGAGCGAAAGTGAATGTCTGCGAAATAAGAAGGCAGCTCGCAACATACGTCACAATGCGATCGTTTCATGCCCATGTAACGCATTTGCATTTGGGGGGCGGCTGATTTTCGATAAAAAAGTCGATATATCTTCGTTATGTGATCATGGATTTTAATGAGACTTGTATCATTCTTCATGGTATTATTAGGTCTATATCGTCAGCTAAACAAAATCCTGGGGTGGACTTTCCCTTTAATGAGAGCTTCCATTTCATTTTTTGAGAGAGGGGCGTTTCCAAAACTGGTCTTTACCTTTAAGCACAATTTAATCATGAAAGACTGAAAATACATTTCATAAGTAACACGATTATACCAAATATAAATGCGAGCGAGCTTTGGGGGAAATGAATTAAAAAGTTGTGTTAAGTCGCTCTATAGGGGCGTATGTTATGGAGAAAGGAAAAGGGGTATTTTTCAGAAAGAAAAGGGACACTTATTAGAAAAGAAAAGGGGCACATGTCATAATAAACCTCGAACCTGAAAAGGGCCACTCACCAGAGATGAAAAAGGTACTTATGAGAAAGGAAAAGGCGCATCTGTCGAAGGAAAGGGGGCACCTATCAGATTTGAATAGGGGCAATTATCAGAGGTGAAAAGGAGTATTTATGAAAAGGGGAAGGGGCTGTTATATAAAAAAAAAGGGAAAAGGGGCCTTTATCAGAAGGAAATAGAGTAATTAATTTTTAAAAAAGGCCCCCCCCCCCCACCTCGGGAGTGCCGCCCTGAGCACAAGCTTTAACGTGCATGTTTTTATTTCCCAATCTGTTTTATTTTCTTCTTTTGCTTTGTTTTCCTTTTGATGTCTTTCTTCATTTCCTTCTCTATGTGTTTGGCAAAATGTTCCCTTTAGTTCACCTTTTCCCGTTTTTTCTCTAGTCTCTTTCTTGACCTTATATTTGTATCTCCTCTATCGTTCTCTCTCTCTCTCCGTCCCTCTCCTTTCACGCGTACTTTTTGGCACCCCTTTGTAAAAAAAAAAGTTGGTCTTAGTAGAAACAAACAAATCCAGGGAGGGGAGATTATAGAAATCGAACAAAGAAGAAAGTCATGGAAATTGACACTCGAGATCGATAACTTTCTCCTTGTCAAGTTGGTCCTGATGTGTATAATGTGTAGGCCAGGGGTTCTCAAACTTTTTCTTTGACGGTCCGGAAGTGATTTCTATGAAAGCTGTAAGGTCCGAAATGACACTTGTATGCTGAAGATAATGAGGCTTGTTTTTGGTCAAATATCTGATCCAAGGAGAATTGTTATAGTTTAAAAAACAGAGCCGTCAGTGCTTCCACTCGTTTAAATAGAGTTTCCCGAAAAGAAAACCCAATTTCCTGGAATTTGAAGGAATCTTCTTAAAACTTTCAAAATGCCTCTTACGTAGGTTTTTTATTTGGATGAATCGCTATGACGTTTGAATATATATTAATTATTTAGTGGGCTTATTTTGCTTTATAATGGATCCGTACATGGCAGAGCTTGAGGGGCCTGGCAGAGCCCCAGGATGCTCTCGAGTTTATTCGACTTTCAAGAGAGAAAATTGTCTTGAAGAGAGAAAGAGAGGTTATTTCTTTCTCTCTTATAGACAATTTTATGAGATGGAATGTTCAATCTGAAAGCTTTATGTGCTCTTTGAAAATAGCACACAATGGGGGCAATGCAATTTAAATTTCAAGGGATGGATTAGAGTTTTTATCGCTCTTGAAAGTCAAATAGCCCCTTCATTTCATTTTAGAAATAAACTCTAATCCATCCCTTTAAATTGCACTGCCCCTATTGTGTGCTCTTTTTAAGCCCTCAGATTAGGCAGCAAATAGCTGAACACGCCCTTAATACTGGACACAACATTCAATGGGATGATGCCCACAGCATTGAGTTTGAAACGCACTTCTGGCGGTCAGGAACGTAGAAGAAGCATCTGCATAAAAACGATAAATCCTTCACTGAATAAGGATTCTTGCTATACATTTTACCTTTCTTCGCTCCAGTGATCTCGAGGCAGCAGGCAGCAAGACGAATGAATAACGGTCCACGGGAGTGGTTGTTAGAAGCTTAAACTACAAAAAACTCACACTCTCTCCAATTTTATACCACAAAAGGTTGTCTTGGGAACCACTTCTATCTTTACGGATGGGGTGCAGGGGGAGAGCCTTTGCCGGGAGTCTTTAATAATGAAAGGATAAATCCTTCACTGAATAGGGATTCTTGCTATACATTGTTACCTTTCTTCGCTCCTGTCAGAGTCCAGTGATCTCGAGGCAACAGACAGCAAGAAATTGTGTAAATAATTTGCCTTTGCCGGGAGTCTTGGGGCGGAGCCCCAGGAAGTTCTTGAATTATACAAAAAAATAGGAAATTCAAAATAGTCGTTACGAGCGATAGAAATTGTAATTTCCTCCTTAAAAGTCACATAGCCCCTTTCATTTCATTCTAGAAATAACTTCTCTTTCTCTCTTAAAGACAATTTTATATAACTTCTGTTTTCGTATTGTTGTACTTTCGTCCGAAGATTTCTAGGCACATTATGTCAAGCCAACTCAGTCGGAAATGTAATCTGTAGGCCTAAGTGAAAATTTAAGTTTCATGTTCTCCCTTCCTTTCTTTCGTTCTTTCTTTATTTCTCTCTCTCCCTCTCTCTCTCCTTTTCCTCTATCTTCTTCTCTTTTACATTATTGTCTCTTTTCTTCTCATTTTTTTGTGTGGGACATGCGTTACGCGTAGGTGTGACATCGCACATGAATGCCAGTGGGAGATTCCCCATCTAATTATATTAGACCGGGATGCAAAGCCCAAAAAGTCGATTTCTTGTGACCACCGTTAGACAACTACCTTATATTCTCAGATATTATGTATAAATATTATAAATGTCTTGTCTCAAACTCGACAAGCGTGAAAATGGAACATTTTTTAGTAATTTGAAAAAAACCGAGAAAAATATTTATTTTTTCAGCATGATCGTAAGCCAACCAGCTTGCGCGTTTCATCCGATTTGGAAGGGTGAATCCTCTCTCGACCAATCGCATCACTCGTTGCAAATCACCTTCACTGTACAAGATGGACGCGTACATGTCTTCATCATTGCGTCGGAAGCTGATGATTCTGAGGGGAAAACTTCTTTTTACTGTTTCATGCACGCAATCGAAACCCATGAACGAGTTATTCCCTTTTTAGAGAAAAACTTCAATCAGTTTTTAGAGTGTTCCACCCTATGGAAAGAGTTGAAGAATCGTCCAGAAAGTGTCATCGCAACCAAAGCAGACGATGCAATGAGTGACGATGTATGCACAACAACAAGGTGGGCTATGTAGCTGTATGTATGCACTAGCACTTGCATGGCCTTTGTTTGGCAAATAGTGGCATGATGCCATGTTTAGACAATAAAAATCGAATCATGTTCGTACCAATACGATATGATGTGTAGATGTGATATTTATTGTGTTTTAGTATTACTGCAATTTAGGTGTCTAAAATTGTACCTGAATTGCATTAACCTACAGAGCAGAGCTAGAGTAGGCTAGAGTACGGAGTAGGGCTATAATTCATTCACAGTAATGTAAATTTGTTCTGGTTTAAACTCGTTTAACGTCTGACATAATTAAGGTATCTGTGACCCCGAAATAACATTGAAGTCAGTCAGGTCACTAGCTGTAGAGCATCTACCAATACCATCCAAGTTTGTTTACAAAACGGGCAAATGATCGCAAAGTCATTACAGTTTTGCAAGCGAAATAGACCGACAATATATGGATTCTTAATCTCACTCCACCACAATTCGAGCTGTATGAAAACTTATATCATATTCATGTATAAACATCACTTGCGATGTACATTGTAGTGCACAAATAGTATGTCACTTTTCCAATTTGCCAATAGCTTGTGGAGGTTAAGGAGAATTCTTATAATTCGAGCTGTATTAACAGAACTTGTTTAATTTCAAGTATCATTACCATATATTAATCTTTTTAAGTATTCAAACCAATCGCGATGTACTGCAAGAATAGTACGGTATGTGACTTGGTAGAGAAATCTTCTATTTCGATGTTGTAAATTAACAGAAAACCAATCCACTTGTTTTTTTCTTCTTCTTCAAGATAATCTGCCATTCTGCCTCCTTCAATACTGAAGATTCTTGCTAATGCAATATATATACTTTGCCTGATTGGGGTATGCGGGTGGACCACTACACCGGGGTTTCCTCCTACTCTTATACGAATAGTGCAATGGGTTCTTAACGTGCAAGGGTGTGACTTTCCTGTACACGGGGCCTCCATTTAAAGTCCTATCCGAGGGATGGATTGTTTTCCACTTAACATAGCCTGTGTCTATGAAACAAGGGGAAGGTCACGTTTACACACAACGCAGGCTTCAGTCATCCGCCTGGGTGCATGGGATTCGAACCAGAGATCTTTGGTTTGACAGGCAGACGCTTTACCGACTGAGCCATCCATCTCGCTTCCTATAATTCATGTATCACAATCACTTGTGATGCACTGCAAGAATAGTATGTCACTTGGTAGATAATTCTTATATTTTGAGTTGTATTAACATATATCTACAATTCTACATGTATGTTTCAAAATCCCTTGCGATGAAGGCAGTAAGAATAGTTTGTCATTTTTCCAATGACTCGTAAAAGTGGTAAATTCTTATAGGTTTTTTTTAAAAGCTGTATTAACAGAACACCAATTCACTTGTTTTATATTCATGTATCAAAATCACTTGTATAAGTGTATAAATCAATGAAGAGGTGATATTCTATTTTTATTTGAGCATGTTTATCATGGTCAATATATCATTATTTGAATATTCATTGCTTTAATCACACTTCTATCTAAGTTCTTGCACAAATCTTCCTATTATTTGCCTATATTTACAAGTAGCTTGGTATTAAAACGTGAGCGAAAGAAATTTTCAACTAGATATTTTGTTTTGCAAGAAATACCAGTTTGTCTTAATATTGTGACGATTTTGACACGATTTCATATTAATTTATATTGGAATTTATCTGTGTCCTTAGAAAAATTATATAATGCTGAAGATTTTTGTACGTACATGTATTGCATACTTTATATTTATATTTTGTTTACCGGTATATGTATGTTGATAGTTATTCAAAGCTAATGTATGTACATATATGTGGTTGACATTGATACACATGATTAGTATGTACACGCATAACTTTATTGTTACACTGCATACTCAATGGATGTGCAACTCAGAATAAGAAGAGAAAGGTTAATGACATAGTATCTCATGAAATGCTGTTAATGAAGAAAAGCTGAAAACGTAAAATAATAACTACATGCATTTATTATGTGTCAAATGTGCAAGTTATGATAATGTTCAGTACTGTTATCAATATTATACAAATTGAATATGATGATGCTTTTATCCTTGTGTGGATACTTTTTGTCATTCAGTCAAAATTATTTACGGTCTGCGATGTTGCAGGGGGGGAGGGGGTTGAATTAGGCAAGAAAGGAAGATTGAGATAGAGAGATAGAGATTAAAGAAACAATGAGTGAGATAGAGAGAGAGAGAGAGCAAAAGACAGAGTGAATGTATAGAGAGAAAAAAATCAGAGAGAGAGAGTCAAGGAGGGGGGGAGGGGGTGACATGAGAGTAAAATGTGGGTGAAGGATACTTTGGAAAAGAAGATCAGAGAGTCAAGGAAAAGAAAATGTGATGAGCATATACACGTATCAACACAAATCAATGGTGATAGTTTAAAATTATATAATCATCCTAATATTAATAAAAATTACTTCACTAATTATAATTAAATCAAGATCTATATAATTTATCATAAATATCACTTTCATGTTCATATCAATATATCATCTTTATTGTTAGTATTATCATTGTTATCATGCTTATTATAGTTATTATTTATGTTATTATTAAATTAGATCAGTATCATCATAATCATGATTGTTGGTCTAATTATATTCATTAAGTAAAAAAAATTAAAAAAATTGCAGCAACCCCCCTCCCCCCCCCAAAAAAAAAAAAAAATCCCTCGCATAGGATGTAAAGCTAAGCTAAGTTCACACTTTATTCTTTAATCATGTGAATAACAAAGTTCAACATCCTGCACATCACAATATTCACCTCGAAAAAAAAAGGAACAGTAGATCGATATCCACACGCATTGGGCTTATTTTCTCTATTTGGACTCAAGAGGGCGACAAACAAAACTATGATTAATCTAAAGTATGATTACTAATTAATGTGCAACTTTCACGCTTGACGAGTTTGTGTGGTTATTGTTCTTATTTTTTTCCATCATTGTGCAAAAATTCAGGTAGTTGCCGCTCGGTGGTCACAAGAACCACAAACTAGAGCACTTTTTGATGTATGCATCCCAGTCTATATGTATTGATCTCGATTTAGATTTTAAAAAAACTTTCTCATTAATTCTATTTCCGTTTTTATAATACTGACACTAATTTCCAATTTAAATAAAAATCGTCTACTTCCTCTCAAGACAACATTATATGAAGGATTCATTAATGCAAGGCTATCTCGCGAGTCATCTCTTAATTTCAATAACTTCTTGCTTTCCTCATCTCTCAGTTTCTCTTGCTTTAATGTTTCTCATTACTTCCTTCCAATTGAGCTCCAACTTGATTTCTCCACATCTCCATATATTCTAGTTTATGCACTACCGGCCGGTATATCTATTCTTCAACTACAGCCTACAGGTAGATGCAAATATTACTCAAAATCCATTATATAAATCACACTCAGGATACAGCCAATGGACGAGAATTGCTTCAATCTATATTTTACATGTATCATTAATATATGGTTTTACAATGGCTATGGTGATGAGATGTCAAGGTAATATGTTGATGTACGTGTTTGTTAAAATGTATTACCATGGTGCACCTTCTTGGTTGTTGTTGTTGTAATGTACTGTACATGTATTAACGTAAGTTCATGCCTTTACATACCACAGTAGAAATCAAATATTTTATATTTGATGCAGAATAATATTAATATTTGAAGATTAGAAACACAAACAGATTCCATAACCATTCAAGTGTTTCAAGAAAAGGTTAAGCAAACTTTGTCCTCGATGTAAATTCACACTAGCGTATAGCACTAACGAGCTTTTTTTATCCAGTCTAGACTCTTCGCAAGCAGTTTCGTTGGAATGAATCTAGAAATTCCCCTCGCTGGCGTGTAAATAAAAAAATACGCGGCCGGGCCCAGCTAAAAACCAGATGTATACCAGATGGGCCTTCCCACCCAAAACGCACAAAATAACCCCTAATTTGCATAATGAATATGGGGTGCGTGTACATCTATGTTTTTTTAACAATTTATCTGAATTTACAGGATATTTCCTAATTACTGATGATTTAGTTATATGCAATTCATTTCGAAAATACTACAAAATGTAAATTGCTAATTATTAGAATATTTCACAACTTTGTATAAATTACATTTAATTAAACATGAATTAAGAAAAACACTAACTGTGAACTAAAACAGATTCAATAAAATACAACTCAGCAAATTAACCAAGTCTACTTAATACCATTGCCTTTACATTGGAAATTTTTAGACGATGTGTTGTTGCCATTGGCAAAATTAATTAGTACAAGTGCTACATTACGTACTAATTATATCTGCTAATTGGGGCTTTCAATTGTTTTGAAAGTTGTGCCAAATGGTACGACTGGTCCAGTAAAACCCAACTGGTAATCCTGGAAATTAAAATGGGATAAATGAATTCAACTGGGTAAAAATAGAACCCATTTAAACAATATAAAGCCCATTTAGAACTACATTGGCCCATATGGGACCATATCAAACACACTTGGCCCATATGGATCCCATATAAAAACCCGCTTATAGCCCATATGGGGCCCATATAGAACCCACTTGACCCATATATAAAATGTGGTAGGTCCCACATAAAACCCACATATGGCCCATCTGGTGCCCAATAGGTAACCCTTGTGTATATTATTGGGCCAATTGTGGGGCCCATCTGGGTTCCACGTGGGCCCATCTGCGCCAAGTGGGTCCAATCTGGGCCGCCCATCTGGGGCCCTTCTATAACCCGGGTGCAGATTGCTGGGCCCCACAAGGGGCCCATCTGGGACCCCTCTGGGCCAAATGGGCAATAGATGGGCTGGCCCATCTGGCCAAGTGGGCCAGCCCAGTTGTAACCAGATAAAACCCAGATGGGCCCCACAACATTTTGCTATCTGGGATGATTCGATCAGTTTTCTGCTTTAAGCTTTTTAATTAAAGCTGTAATAATTGAACATTGGTCTTATTAATTGTCGAGCAGGTCAAAAGTAGCCCCCCCCCCCCTGTCAATGCCAATGCCAATGCCAAATATATTTGTCATTTTGAGATTTGTCAACATATTAAAAATCGATGCCTATTACTTTTTTACCATACAACGTACCATTAGTCCCATTATTTTAATAACACTCCATCATGAAATATATGTAAAGGTACCTGCTCATAAAGATCCAGTTTGTGAAGAATATTCCAACATTGTAATTTTCGCTCGAAACTACAGGAAGTTTGACAGATTTTGTGTATTAAGTATTAGTGGTGACGTCCACCCTAATATCAAATTGGTTTTAAATGAAGCAGAACATTTAAAGAACCGATAAGGAATAAGAAAGTTATGACTTTTTGAAGTTGTTATCAATCAAACACAAATTGGCAACTCTGTGACATATCTTGTGAGCTCATCTCCCATATGCCCTGTAATGAAAAAAAAAATCATTTTCTCCAAGTCTAAAGAAAACATTTCATCATACATGCACCCGAGATATATAATCATTTCTTGTATGCCTTACACAAAACCTGTATGTATACCCTCATCAAAAAAGAAATTGAAAATTGTTAAATTTTGCATACAAAGCGAATGGAAGAGGAGCTCATTATTAAGATACATGTACGTCATCGAGTTTCCAACTGGAAATGAAATTAGCAAACATTATGACATAATCATGTTCTGAGTTCATGTATAAAGTTTATATAATTTGGGTTTCTAATTGTTGCATTGCTGTAGACATAAAAGAGAAGTTTTCTGTGAATTTGTAATCATGAACAAATTGAGAAAGAAAGTTAAAGATGAGGTAAAAGGTATCAGTAAGGAATGAAAATATATTCAGGTCCTATAAACCTAAATAAAATTTTTGTTTATTCTAGCCCAAAGAAATGGAGAAAGAGAAGGAACAGACTGGGACAGAAAGGGAAAGAGAAGGAAAGAGTGGGACAGAAACGGATAGAGCAATTATAAAGAGAAGGAGAGAAAACTAGAGGGATAGAGAGAGAGAGAGAGAGAGAGAGAGATAGTTTGTGAGTCATACAAGGAGTAGTTCCTTCCATTTCTTAAAAAATGAAAAATCATGGAGTTAAAAGAGAGTACATTCCAATGTGTTATGTAATAGGGGACAATTTCTACCAAGTTGACCTTCATCTCAGTGGGAGGCATGCCAGCTCTGATAGTGAATGTCAATCATTGTTACCATGACGATCCCTCTCAGAGCTAAGCTCCTCCTATAAGCACAATAAATGCTTATGGGCTCACTTGTTGTACAGACCTAGTCCAGATTCAGTCCGTTCGTTCTTTTTCTCCCCCACACACAGCGCGGTCTCTCGATCCACTGATCGCGCAATCCCCAAATTTCCGTCCGTATTCAGGACCCAGATTTAGAGGAATGGCTAGGTCTACTTTCAACGTTGAGGGTGTGTTATTTTATCAGCTGATTGGGTGCGCTAAACGAAAACAGTACAGAGGCTGGACTAGGGTGTGGTTAGCTCAGACACCAATTGAGCATCAACGTGCACGGATGTGTGGTAGCTAGGTCGCGGACAAGACTTTCCTTTTCGAGATCCTTCGGGTATGTGAATTTATACTTGTAAATCCAATTTAATCTTAATTGAGATATTAAGGAGTTACTTAGGATTCAGAACAGAGTTTGTATAGTATTTTGCATTCGGTTAATTGGAGTGCATGGATGACTTTTTGCCACAATTCTTATGTTGTGTGTAAAACGTTTTTGAAACGTCTTTCGATGTAACAAGTTCAAAGCTATCAGTGAAATTGCAAATGATATTTGTTGAGATTGAGAATAGGTTTTTTTTGTTTACGACACAGAATAAACATCAATGCCCTTATATCTGCTGTCCTGTCTCATCATTGAACTATCCGGTCCCTAGCAAGGTCCAACCCCAACCCACGACACTATCTTTACACGAATCTGGATCATTGTTTAGGTACTGCTTCCACATCATACTTTGTCGTTATGTGTAATGTTCTAACTTCTAACGATTCATTATCAACCCTCTGGTGAGCTTTTTAGTTGTCAAGAGAAACTTTTGATTAAAAAATGTATGCATAAAATGTGTTAACAAGTTCATTGAAAAGCTAGATCAGTCGCACTTCATGACTAAATGCGAAAAAAAAATCTTCTTTTGCCTGCATAATGTTAGTTGTATTTTAAACTGTACATGCATATCACTGCCAAATGTGAAGCAGTTTTAAATTGGACGTTATGCGACTCGGTGCCATCTTGACTCGTCTGAAGCTCGAATTAGGAGTATAATTCGTCGCTGTTTTCACGAAGTGACGGTAGTGAGGAAAATCGTAACGCAAAGTGAATGCAATTTTTTTTCACTACCGTCACTTCGTGAAAACAGCGACGAATTGTCGATTAATTAATCTTCTTCCGACAAAGTTTTGTTTGGGTCCAAAATTCATGGCGAGGAGGTGGTACAAACAAGAATTAAACCTTTTTGGGGGGAGGGGGGGGGGGGCAAACGTACTATAAGTGCACATAACATTAATTAAACATACATGATTAGTCATTCTTTGGTGTATATTAAAGTCGTTAACTTGGAATAGTTTCTCACTCTTCTTCTTTGACTCTCCAGTAATCAACATGAAGCTTCTGCTCGCATCAATGGTCGTTCTAGCCATGGCATTTCACGGCTTAGATGCGTATCGTCCATGCCCCCAGTTCTGGCTTTCATTTAACGGGAACTGCTACCGTTACTTCGGGGAGCGGGTCACTTGGGAAGCGGCACGGGATCGCTGCAGGGATCACTACTCCTTCAACGGACGGGCTGATCTGGTATCCATCCACACGGAACAGGAGAACGCCTTCGCATACGACCTTTTCCGCTCTTCTGCAGGCATCACACCGGATTATGTTAGGGTAAATATATGTGATCTAGCTTAGACTGTTAATTAAAGGGAAATCCAACCTTGATAGCAAACTACTCTAGAAGAAACTTTTCCACTTGTGCCAACACACAAAATGACTGAAATTACAATTTGCGAGAACTGTATGACTTGGGAGGGTCATTCCTTTTAGAAGACTTATAATAATATGCTATCTAGTATAATATAGTTTGAGTAGTGCCCCAAGGGTGAAGGAATTTACGAGAAAAACAAAAATTAGTGATATTTTTGTACACGACAAATGAGAGAGAGTTTGAAACTCGCTACGTCACAATCAACTGACACAATTTATATTTTGAGATTCGCATAGCTGTAGTGATCTCATATTTCAAACTTTCATAACTTTGTTAGTATTGGTCCGACTTATTTCAAACTTTCGCTATTCTGTTTCTCTGACTTTTCTAATTTTGTTCAAATTAACGTATTACAAGGGTTGGATTGCCCATTAAGAAAATTGTCTGGGCATGGTTAAGATAGTAGGGTTATAGTTCCCGGTTAAGGTGAAAGATTTGTGAATTTTTCCGTTCTTGCTCATGTCAGTTCGAAATGAAGTAAAGAAAAGTCCCCTGATAGTAAAAGAAATGGCCACGGAGCCTCCCACTAATTGCAACATAAAAGATCCAACTGATGCAGTATCACAGTATCATAAATATGGACTTGATAACATGTAACAAGTGCTAATGGATCGAAGTTGTGAAAAGTGTTGAAAAATACCCAAAGTCAGTGATGATTATTTTTCATTTTTCAAAAGCTTCAACAGAGCCAATTATGCATATAGATTGGCCAACTCGGCTTCCGTTGGGGACACTATAATGCACATTATTCGTGCCTTTCCAACAAACAATATTCGCCGTGGTCCAACAATACACAATCTTTGTTTACACGGCTCTGAGCGATTACTTACAAGTACGCCCTCTGATAAATGCTTGAAAATTGAATTTTAAAATTAAAGTAGCGATGTAACGTGTACTAGATGGAGAACAAAAATCAATTAGGTTTATCAGCGTAGAAGAAAGAGAGATACAGAGTATAAGAGAGAGAGAGAGAGGGGGGGGGTAAAGAAAGAAAGAGAAAGAACGGGCGGGTTCGGAAGCCAGCCCTGCACTAATGTCCTTTGACAAGACATTAATCTATATTTGCCACTCTCCACCCAGTAATCAATGAGTAGTAAGCCCTGGTTACGTTGGCGGCTTGGCTATAACCAGGGTAATAATGTATAAGTGCCATGAGCATCACAGTATCTTTTGTTCCTAAGGTGGTTTTTAAGGAAAGTGGTTCTGAAGCCAGCCAGCCCTGCACTAATGTCCTTGACAAGAAATTAATCTATATTTGCCACTCTCCACCCATCCGTTGGCGGTTTGGCTATAACCAGGGAAATAATGTATAATTAAGTGCCATGAGTATCAAGGCGTCACGGATATGAGCGCTTTATAAAAAGCAACAATGAAAAATTTACTTTTCTTCTGATCTAATTTGACTGATTAAAACAAAATATATATTTGTTGTTGTCCTGGACAGGCTGGGGGGCCTGTCTATGGGGCTTGGATCGGTGCCTACCAGACAACAGAAGGCTCAACCGGACCTTTCATTTGGACTGATGGATCCGATCTAATCTTCGAGCAATGGTTGACTGGTCAGCCGAACAACCAAGATAACAACCAGGACTGCGTCTATTTGTGGCGTAGGAACGCAGGAGATGATATCCTCCAGCCTTGGAACGACATTTCCTGTGAAAGTGACCTGCCTTTCATTTGTAAGGTGGCCCCAAACTAGAAATCCGAATTCGACTGTACCCTGAATTCGAAGCTTCCTTGATGTATCTGTATGGTTAAGAATACAATTTGAATTATTTGACAACATTCTGAACACCTTGGAAACTAGTAGTGATAGCAGCATAAAAGTAGGGTTATTATAACGTTTAGAAGGTGTGGCGTGCACGACCAATCATTTTTCCACAGTCTATTATAGTCAGTCTTTTGTGTTTTCGCTTTATTGCAAGAGACATATTGACAGTTTGGGAAAAGTTTACATTCAGTTTTTTTTTCTTCTAGTTTAGTATTAAACAAAATCCGGTCCATTATTAAACAATTAAGGCTTCTTCACAGATCATGCCGTATTAACCAACCGTTGTTTTGTTCTTGGGTGTTTAGGCACTTCAAGCCTTTTAAAATACATTTTTAAAGAAAATGCCTCGAGCAATTGAGAAAGGTTGATTACAAAGTATTTGAGAATTGCTGTATACGCTGAGGTTATGTATTCATCAAAATGATTGAAAAAGAGATTCGATTTTTAATAGGTCACTTTCAGCGCTCACAGAAATAGGTTTATGAGACACCCTCGTGTGGCATGTGAGTTTGTTTCAATATTTTCAGCTATTTCTCGTAATATTTTTTAGAATTAAAGGCATTTGCAGAGCAATTAAAATCAGATGAAATTGTTGCCATGATATCATTAAAGCTAACAAAAAGTAACACATTAAAACGAATGAGAAAACCCCCAAAGTCTTATCCCTTTACCAGAACTCAGCCTTCTCTCCACGAGCGAATGCAATGTAAATAAGATGCTAGACCCCTATTGAGTACTACGGATATAATTAAGAAGGATACTTTTAATTGGTTTCAGACTTTTGTCATTGTTTTTAACTGTTGTTCTGGAATTCTAGTCATTTAACTTAGCGTCAGTAGATAAGAGAGAAATTTAAATTCATCGTTTTTTTTAAAAATATGTTTGCCATGGAAATCTACAGAATATGATCAGATAAATCATACTTCTTGAAATTGAAGGAATGTTATTTGAAAAGGCGAATTATTGTAACGTACTACTGAACAAATATTTCATATTCTTTTTCTTTGTTTTTTAGTGTTTCCTTTTTTATTTTTCTTATCGCACTTACTGCAACTTATTTCCTTTCTACTGTTCGGCTAAGCCAATATTATTTTATTGTCTTATAGCTGGAGTAAATGAATTACAGGCCATATCTAACATTATTTCTTGTTTGTTTGCTTGGTTGTTTTTATTTACTATTGCGTTCAAGGTTATTTTTGAGTGAGGATAGTAATGAGAACTGAGTATGAAGAGAGGGATGTATAAAGTGGATCGGATACATTTATTTCGTCTGAGTACGAGTGCATTTGTCAAGTAATCTATTGGGTCAACTCATATTTACTTGATTGTATGTGTGTAGGACTAAAGACTTCCTTTAAACATGATCTTGACTATCATAAGAACTTCAAGCGATAATAATTTGCTGTTATGGGAACCATGACCACCATATTACATCCACCGTTCCCTTGTACTCCCGGCAGGGCTCTGCTCCTGGACCCCATCCGTAAAGACAGAAGTGGATCCCAAGACAACAATTTGTTGTATAAAGTTATATTTAGGAGAGAGAGAGGGAGAGAGAGAGTGTGTGTGTGTGTGTCAGAGGGCGTGTGTGTGTTTTATTGATCAAGACGGCTTCTTGAAGGTTCTGATAATGCCGAAGTGCTAAACTTCGAGAGCCATATGAAAAACTTTCGTTCATCTGCTCCGCACGCATCGCACCGTGAGCTACAACACGTGAAATTCCTTACCATTTCATGCATTACCTACGCTAAATCACAGCAATAGCCTAACTGAACCCACTTTTAATACCATCTCGGCCTGGATTTTAAAGTTCAATGTTTTCTCTTTAAGATGATATAAATTTGAAATAATTTCATTCGTGGGGAAAGGTTGCACTTTTTGCTTTAAAATGTTCAAAAAAAACCTTTCACGACACTTTCTCTATGGAGGTCAACGGATTTTCGCCCAAAATCCGTCAACTCTCCATACTTATCTTGGCTGTATAACTGATTCGATCGGCGAATTGCACCATCTCGCATGTCAAATTGAAGCAGAGGTTTCAAAGATTCCAGTAATGTATCATTCATTTTGATTGGATAAGAGGAAAAGGTTGCACTTTTGCATCCAATGATTTGCTGTCTCTCATGTATGCTCCTTTTGCGCAAGAGCATGACACATGCCACACTACACAAGTTCCATAGACGTACACATTATAGCGTGCGAACTTTTGCGTTGCATGTGATTTGAAACAGCACGTCTCCTCTCGGAATGTTCTTCGAACTTGTCCATTTTGTGTAGTTATTTCTTTCAATATGTGAGTTTTAACCTTAAATATAGAAAGAAGAAGACATGTAGACTGTAGTAATGATAATTAAATGGTGATATATCATGGATTTGTTGTGTAATTTGCCAGTGACCATGAAGAAACACAAAGGATTTTGTAAAATTGTTCCTCGTAAACCTCAGACCCTGAGAGAGGAATGTTCCATTTGCTTGTGGGGTTAGATATATAATTAGTAAACTCCTTGATATTGAATTATCGATATGAATTCAATCTTCAACAGTTTTAAAGTCTTGTTATTGTTTTTGTGTCGTCTTAGAGTTTCATTAAAAGACATAAACATGCAAATGAAATCGTCCTTGTTTTATGTTCATGTTATGAACAAGACCCATTCTCCCTATTTTGTCATAATGGACGCACCCAGTGATCTGTGTTACGCGCCAGTGCACACTGCGGGACTTGGTGCGAAGCTCTGTGCAGAGTTGACCGAGCCGGTGAGCAATCCATTTTATGAACGAATTCGCCCCAAAGTTTTCCATATGTTTCAGAGGCTTACCACCCCCCCCCCCTCCAGGTCCACGCGGGGACTCTGTCACTGCACAATGAGAAGGGCTCACTCTTACGCGTTCACAGTGAGCTTTGCGTATACGTTTGCTTCGTCACCCCCCCCCCCTTTTTTTTTTTTTGTTGTTGAAAGTCCTGGGTCCGGCACTGCAGAGGTGAATGGACATAAACTTATGCCATGACATAAGTTAGTAGGAGAAGAACTTGCAACATACCAAGGAAAATTCCTCCTTTTTTAAATAATGGGCGTTTATCAATCTGGCAAGCGATTGTGAACAATAATGACATTTTCCTTTTGATCGGGATTATAATTCAATAGGATTAAAAAGCTATTCCTAGTCTGGTTAAGCGACTGCTAGCAAGAAAGCACGTGTTTGCTTCTTCCTGCGAGCAATTACTTGAATGGAATATCCGAACTTGCAAAAAAAACTTTTAAAAACTTGGAAAGTGTTTAGCGGTTGTCCCAGATTATAATCTTCACCACATCGATCTCCCCGTACTTGCTGCAAGCAGAATATGACGAGACCCCCGGATTTCTACGTCCGGCGGAAAGGCTGGGTGTACGTGTTCGTTGATAGTGCCATCTTCGTCGGCTTGAAGAAAGTGTAGGGAATATCGTAGACTTACAATATACGAAACGGCTAGTTTTGATATGGCTTTAGTCCAGAAACTAGCAAGTTCTTATATTTCATCTCTGCGATATTCCCTACACTTCCTTCAAGCCGCCGAAGATGGCACTACCAACGAACTCGTACGCCAGCGGCCAGCCTCTCCGCCGGACGTAGAAATTCGGGGATCTCGTCATCTTCAGCTTGCAGCAAGTCCGGGGAAATCGGTGTGGTGGAGATTATTTAATATCGAATCGGCCAGATTATTGACTAATATTGCTTCAGTGACGGTATTTTTTGCGGTAGGCATTACTTAATCAGTAGTGGAGGCATGTTTCTAAAAAAAAATAGCCACAACCCTAACGCTAACCATACCTGATGCACATGGTAGTGTATGCAAAGCATTGGATTAAAAATAGCTACCCTAACTACATTACGCTAGTGGCTATTTTTTAAATAAAAACATGCAGCTATAATACTGACTAAATGATCCATTTATCCAGTAGTCTCTATCTTCCTTTCATAAGTCATGAATTGAATTGAAACAGTCTTTCCTTGGACTTCGAAGGGCAAATAATTTTTTTGTTTTTTTTTTTGTTTTTCCTAATGGGCATTTCACGACTTGGGCGACCAGACTAACTATTATCAATCAACTTTCACTACAACTAAGGTCTACTAACATCAACATAAATCTAAATTCTAAATTGCCTAAAAATACACTGCTATAACTAAACTAGTCCAGAATCTGGCATATTTAATTTTGATCTCCACCACACCAACGCAATATGCGACATCCGCCTAATTGCTGTTAGCCGAAGGATGCGTGATCATTAAATTAGCAGCCTTTTCACACACAGCTAAAATTCTATAAACATGACTAGTATAAACGTGTTTCGAACGTGTTTAAACTAATCACGAGCCTTTCACACACAGAAATTTCGGTGCGATCGTTAATCGTTTCGTGATTAACTACTGCTCGTAAAATGCGCAGTAGTGCCATTGCGCATTGAAGGTCATGTCACATCAATCAAAGCGCACGCTCCATTCAGTTTAAACACGTTTAAACACGAATAACCTTTCACACACAAAATGTCAAGCTCGATCACTAGATACGAACTTCGTATCTGCAGCCTGCTTTTAGGGGCGTATGGATCGCGACTTCGTATCTATCCCAACATCGTATAAACGATGTTCACACTGGGAAATTTTGTCTATAAACATGTTTAAAACTTTACGATGATTCTAATCATCTCTAGATACGATGAATTTTAGCTGTGTGTGAAAAGGCTGTAGGACTCCCAGCCAAAAGAAATAGGGCTGGTGAGCGTATAGCAATAACGCCATCTCCGGCGGCTTGAATCAATTATAGGGAAAATGATATGAAGAACCGGTCATATTCTGGACTATATAACTAACCTGGCGTACACTAAAGGACAGCTTTGGAAGCTGATATATTTGTTGTCCATTGATCTTAAAAGACGTACCGTCTTGCACGAACAAACCCTTGTCATTCACTGTGCGTATAACAGTGTGTGCATTGTGAGACTATATGCTGACATTGCACTGTATTGATTCATTACTTTATCAGCTGACATATCCAGGGACTGGCAGAGCTATGGCAAATTAGAATATGTGCCTGTAAACTAAGAACAGTTTGAAGAAGGATTTTAGAAGAGTATAGCAGTATTTGTGTTGCTCGTCGCTGGGCTGTGCTCGTATGCTCGTATGATTATGATTGTTTCAGTGATCGATATGAATTCTTTTTATTAAGTCGATCAAGTAGATTGATTATATTTATGTTTAGCGCCATCTAGAGGCTACTAAATTCGTGTGAAGAAATGGCATCCTTTTTTGATATCCCGTGGATAAAATCTGTTGATATTGGAGGCATCCTTGTGTAATATGGATGTTAGATGCACTTAAGAAGGCAGAATGAAGGTATGTAATGATGCAATATGATGAATTTTGTATATAAATGCTGTAATGATGCGATATTCTATGATTAAGTACCTTTCATTCGCACCTAACTCGCTGTGTACATTACATGGATGTAACTTACGTAGCCGAGACGGTCGGCTCACATACCAAATGTTATTGTTATGTAATGTACGCTACGGCATGCGAGTGAAAGGTACACGTACAGAGGCGGTGGACCCGGGGGGCAGGGGGGGCACAGTGCCCCCCCCCCCCCACTTTTTCAAGTACCCAAAAAGTGCCCCTTTTTCCATGGGAAAAGTGCCCCTTTAACTTTGTAAGAAGCGCCCCTTTTAACATAAAAAGTGCCCCTATTACTTTGATATGTGCCCCTGATAATTTTTAAAAGTGCCCCCTCTCCTTTCCACCTCTGATATGTGCCCCTTTCATTTTGACACGTACCTCTTTTCCCAGACAAGTTCCCAGTTTCCTTTGCAATAAGTGTCTATTTTCCATTCTCATAAGTGCCCTTTTTAATCTCTAGTAAGTGCCTCTTTTCGGATACGAGAAGCGCCCCTTTTCACTTTTGTTAAGCGCCTCCTTCACCTCTGATAATTGCCCTATTCAAATCTTAGAGGTGCCCCTTTTACTTTGACAATTGCCCCTTTTCCTTTGTAAGAAGTGCCCCTTTCCCTTATGATAAGTGCCCCCATTTAACAAAGAGCCCTTCGCCTTTTCATAAATGCCCCTTTTCACCTATGAAAATAGTCCTTTTTCATTCTCCTACTAGTGCTCCTTTTCATGTCTGGTAAATGACCCTATTCAATTATGAGAGACAATCGTTTTATTTTGACAAGTGCCCCCCTTTCCTCCTGATAAGTGCTCTTTTCATCTCTAATAACACCCCCTTTTATTTTGACACGTGCCCCTTTTCCTTCCTAATAAATGCTCTTTTTCCTTCATAATTTCCGCTTTTCATAAAAGCCCCCTTTCACCTCCAATAAATGCCCCTATCAAAATCTGATCGGTGCACCTTTTCTTTCAACAAATGCACATTTCCCTTGATTATTAGTGCCCCTTTTCATTCTCATAAGTGCCTCTTTCATATATGGTGTTTGCCCCTTTTCAGGTGCGATAAGTGCCCCTTTCACCTCTGATAATTAACCCTTTTTTAACAATGATACGTGCCCCTTTTCCTTTCTTATGAGGAACCTATCCCTTTTTCATAAATGCCCCTATCAAAATCTGATGGTTGCCTCTTTTCCGTTGACAAATGCCCAATTTCCATTCTCATAAGTGCCTTTTCATCCCTGGTGAGTGCCCCATTTTCACCTCTGATAATAACCCTTTGTACTTTGACACGTGCTCCTTTTATTTTCTAATAAGTGTCTTATCCCTTCGATAAGTGTCCCCCTTTCCTCTCATCATTAAACGTTCCCCTAATTTGAAGCGACTAAGAGCAATATCTCCCAAAGCTCGCTCGCTACGCTCGCTCACATTTATAGATGTTATAATTATGTTACTTATCAAAGGTCTTTTCAGTTTGATGTTATGAAAATGTGCTTATTTATAACCCGATGAGGATTGGTTTTTTCCTCTTTATAAGATGTAGTTTTCGCACTGTGACCTCACAAATCTTATATTTTTCCTCGCTCGCAAATGATTTTTTCGACCATCACACCCAACTGCAAGGTATGATGCTTTAAAAAGCAATATTTTATACGATGTATAAAGAGAAACAAATATTGAAATCATCCCTGATAATGTAATCAAATTTTAGGGGTATATACCAATGTCTAAAAATTGTTTATTTTCGCTTTCAGATTTCCCTTTGTAGGTGCCCTTTTTTCCCAGAAAGTGCCCTTTTTTGTTGGTGCCCCCCCCCCCCCCTCCCCACTTTGGAAGTCGCTCCGCCGCCTCTGTACACGTATGCAAGAATGTAAACAAAGATTTTCCTAGTTTGAGTTAATGTACAAAGATGAGTACTTGGGGTGCATAATATGAGAAAGTTGTTATATGATTTATACAAGTTTATATTGATAGTTAATAGATGGTTTAGTTATAAAGATACATGCTGTAATTATGAACAGAAGTGATACAAAGGATGTATGTCAGAAGTCTGACTTAGTTCAATTAAGCATACATGTACTGGTAATAACAAACAGTTAGAATTGTATTTAGTTTATATGCAGTACAAGTTAATGTGTGAGATCAGGAAAAGAGCTAAAACAAAGGTTAAAACAAGGGGTTAATTAGCTGTAAGGTGCATATTATTGATAAGAGTCACCAGGTTTTCTCTATAAGCATATGTATATTCATGAACAGTTGATTTATGATCCGTTCAATCTATTTTCATTTGTGCAGTTTTTACGGAGCATTTGGAGCAACAAGCGAATTGGAACAATAAAGAAACGACCAATAACAAAGTCAAAGATGCTTCCGCTACAGTAAAAACTTCATTTACGTTTAGACGTCTCCACGACAACTGAAAGAGAGCTATTACATCATGGCTGACACTGAAGGTGAAAGTAGACCCCATCGTGTACCCAAGCCCACAGAGAAAGGACTACAATGGCAAGTGGAAATTAAATCCAAAGGGTTTGACAGCTGCATTAAGTCCTGGAATAGAACCGCAAACAAGTTGCGAGTTTTACTTGGTGATGAAAGCGAAGCGTCGACAGTACAGGAGACCAGAGATGCTCTACAAAGTACTATAGACAAACTGATAAACACCCAAGAAGAGTTGGCTGGACTTAGAGCAACTGCGGAAGTTGAAGACAACAGTGATGACAAGCTAGATGAAGTTGAAGCAGCACACAACAACATCATGAAACAGACTCTTGATGTATTGATAGCCCTTAGACCCTCATCTCGAACTTCATCTAAGAAGTCGAAGAAGTCTCATCCTGTTGAACCGCAGGAGCTACAGGATTGCCAGGACTGGGTGAACGACATCCAGGAAGAAGTTGAAGCAGTAAGTCAAGTTAGTCAACCCAAGTTAGACAGTGTGCAGAACGTTCAAGCTGAGACGATGAGATTTCTGGTTGAACAAATGAGGATGACGAGGCTTCCTTTACCATAACCAGCAATCTTTGCAGGAGATCCATTGACTTACCCAGCATGGAAGCATGCATTTGATGTTCTCATTGAAAAAAGTGGTATACAGCATATGGATCGTTTCTTCTACTTGCAGAAGTATCTCAAAGGCCAGCCCTTGGAACTTGTGAGAGGATATGCACTCATTGGAGATGAGAGAGCTTATCTAGAAGCACTGGCAGCTCTTAAGCAGAGGTATGGAGATTCTTTCATTATAGCAAATGCTTTCAGAGACAAGCTAGACAAATGGCTTAAGATTTCTTCGAAAGATGCACTTGGTCTAAGAAAGCTAGCTGATTTTCTCCACCAATGTGTCACTGCAATGGATAGGATTGGAAATCTACACCACCTAAACGATGAGAGGGAAAATCAAAAGCTCTTAGCCAAATTGCCAGACTGGCTTGTGGTGAGATGGTCACGTAAGGTCATCGGATGGACAGAGGCGAAAGGACAGTTTCCTCCCTTTCAAGTATTTGTGAGGTTCATAGATGAAGAGGCTAAGATAGCATGTTATCCAATCACATCTCTACACCACCTGAAGCCTGTACCAGATGTTAGAACTCTCAACACCAATGTTAGATCTTCCAATTCAGACAACAAGAGACAGAGGGAGAGGAGAAATATTCAACGCTCCTGCTACCTGTGTAAGAAGGATCACCTCCTAGAAGAATGCAGTGAATTTGCATCAAAGGACATGACAGATCGTAAAAGGTACATAAGAGAGAAAACTCTATGCTATGGATGCTTGAAAGCAGGCCACATGTCCATGATCTTTGCTAAGTCTTCATAGCTATAAGAGGGCAACACAGTTGAAACACAATCTTCACCAATGGGTCTTACTGGATCAGAACCTTGATCATGCAAACCTTGAGTTCCATCCTTCACCAATACAGGTGTGGAACTTGTTACTTCAGTAATCATCACAGACACCACGTCATTATCATGCACTGGTCTCCTCCTACTCAATGCATCAGCTACTCGATTCGAAGAACCTGGACGATACTTCACTTCAATGTCGAAGGAAGCTAACTGAGCCACCCATCTAGTTTCAGTTGCTCCAAGTTTCGCACTCTTTAGATGTACTGGATTGTGATCTGTCATCACTATACAATGGTTACCATGTATGTACGAGCCAAATTTCTCAACAGCCCACTTTAGTCCTAATAACTCTAAGGTTCAACAACCCCGAGCACTCAAGCAGAGTAGCAGACCCAAAGCAGAGCATGAGTTTACACATACACGTAACTCGGCCACAACCGACAGGTAGGCAGCTAACACATGAATCAGCTTCTGTTACATTGAGAGCAGCTAGACACGACAAACACGTACCTCAGATGAAAGTTGGTAGAAAAGTTGGTAGAGTTGTTTGCTATACGGCATCAGGAAATCCCGGACGACTGCTTATTACCCTCAGGGTAATGGTCAATAATTGCGTTCTTTGGAGCCCAAAGACTATAGGCGCTGGCCTGGACTCATTCGGTATATTGTACATATGTACAACACAACCCCACACAGGGGCGTCGCTAGACCTTTTTCAGTGGGGGGGTGTAGAGGCCAACGATTTCCGACAAAACTAGCCACCAATTACCGACAAAATTAAATGTCCAATATCTACAAATTTAACCCTATAAACCTGGGGCCGAAGGCTAAATTGTTTTTCTTATGGACTATCTATAGTACTTGCGTATGCGCAAAGGGTCATTTTCCTCGACGACATAAATATACGAATTATTCGTCAACTTAGTCAGCATCATAGCTAATTATTTTAATGCAGGCGCGGAGCTAGGATCTTATTTTAGGGAGAGGCGGTAGTGAGCAAGCAAATCACTTAACGAGCGCGCGAATTAGGGGAGGGGTGTGGGTGATAGGCCTCCCGCGCGAAGCGCGGAAGCTTAGACGTTTCCTTAAATTATTAGGAGAAGAAGACGATTTATTGTACCGTTCTCGACTGTTAATCCTTGTCTGAATTCAATTTGTCCCCCTCCCGCGCAAAGCGCGGAAGTTTTGACGTTTCATTAAATTATTAGAGAAAGAAGACGATTCGTTGTATCGTTCTCGACTCGTCTAAATGAAGTTTCTCCCCTTCCGCGCGAAGCGCGGAATTTTTGGCGTTTCATCACAATATAGAGAAAGGAAGACGATTCCTCCGTACCGTTTTCGACTCTTATTAACCCCTATTCATCTTAATTCAGTTTCCCCCTCTCGCTCGAAGCGCGGAAGCTTTTGACGTTTCCTTAAATTATTATAGAAAGAAGACGATTCGTTGTACCGTTTTCGACTCGTCTAAATGAAGTTTCCCCCTTCCGCGCGAAGCGCGGAATTTTTGGCGTTTCATCACAATATAGAGAAAGGAAGACGATTCGTCGTACCGTTGTTGACTCTTAAACCTTGTTTGAATTTAGTTTCCCCGAAAATTTTAAACCTCTGATTTCTTTAGCTATAGGAAAGTGAAACTTCGAGAAAATACAAGTATTGTAGTTGTCACTCTTGAAGTCGCCTTTTTTTAATCTGAATTCAGTTTCCCCTCTCGCGCGAAGCGCGGAAGCTTTGACGTTTCCTTAAATTATGAGAGGAAAGAAGACGATTCGTTGTACCGTTCCCGACTCGTCTAAATGAAGTTTTCCCCTTCCGCGCGAAGCGCGGAATTTTTTGGCGTTTCATCACAATATAGAGAAAGGAAGACGATTCGCCGTACCGTTTTCGACTCTTATTATTAAAGCCCTATTCATCTGAATTCGGTTTCCCCCTCTTGCGCGAAGCGCGGAAGCTTTGACGTTTCCTTAAATTATTAGAGAAAGAAGACGATTCGTTGTACCGTTTTCGACTCTTAATAAGCCTTTTTTAAAATCTGAATTCAGTTCCCCCCTCTCGCGCGAAGCGCGGAAGCTTTGACGTTTCCTTAAATTATTAGAGAAAGAAAACGATTCGTTGTACCGTTCTCGACTAAATGAAGTTTTCTCCTTCCGCGCGAAGCGCGGAATTTTTGGCGTTTCATCACAATATAGAAACAGGAAGACGATTCGTCGTACCGTTTTCGACTCTTATTATTGATATTGATATATGGTGGTGGTTATTTTACCTGACAGCTAGGAAAGCAATAAATGCTTGTTAATAAGCAACCAGAAGACCGACGGCTAAAGGTCCTCTCCGAGGGACCTGGTAATGAGGATTAATGCCTTATCAAAGGGCACTAGCGCATTGACTTGGTTTCGAACCCGGGTCACCGGATTACGAGACCACTGCTCTACTGACTGAGCTATCGCGCCTCCTCTAAATTAAGCCCTATTCATCTGAATTCAGTTTCCCCCTCTCGCGCGAAGCGCGAAAGCTTTGACGTTTCCTTAAATTATTAGAGAAAGAAGACGATTCGTTGTAACGTTTTCGACTCGTCTAAATGAAGTTTTCCCCTTCCGCGCGAAGCGCGGAATTTTTGGCGTTTCATCACAATATAGAGAAAGGAAGACGATTCGTCGTACCGTTGTTGACTCTTAATAAGCCCTATTTGTCTGAATTCAGTTTCCCCCTCTCGCGCGAAGCGCAGAAGCTTTGACGTTTCCTTAAATTATTAGAGAAAGAAGACGATTCGTTGTAACGTTTTCGACTCGTCTAAATGAAGTTTTCCCCTTCCGCGCGAAGCGCGGAATTTTTGGCGTTTCATCACAATATAGAGAAAGGAAGACGATTCGTCGTACCGTTGTTGACTCTTAAACCTTGTTTGAATTTAGTTTCCCCGAAAATTTTAAACCTCTGATTTCTTTAGCTATAGGAAAGTGAAACTTCGAGAAAATACAAGTATTGTAGTTGTCACTCTTGAAGTCGTCACAGCGGATAAAAAGTCACAGTTCGTAGGGGAAAAAACTTGTCGGCCGACCGACAATATACATCGCACCGACTTCAAACTTCTGCATTGATATAGTACACGAGGATCGAGCAAGAATACCGACACAGCTGACCCGACACAGAGACATATTTACCCGTGTCATTCTTGCTCCCTCGAAGAGACGACTCCACCGGTCCACCCAACAACCCCCTTCTCTCTTTTACTCCCACTACTCCTCTCTCAGGCTCTTACCTCCCCTCTCTCTCCTCTCTTTTATTCCCCGTTTCTTTTGTTTCCCTTTTACTCTTTTTTCTTCTTTTTTCCTTTTCTTTCTTTTCTTTCTTTTCCTTTCTTTTCTCTCCTCCCTCTTTTTGTTTTTTCTCTTTCTTTCTTCTCTTTTCTTTCCTTTCTTTTCCTTTCTTTCCTTTCTTTTCCTTTCTTTCTTTTCTTTTCCTTTTCTTTTTTTCTTTTCTTTCCCTTTCCCTCTCTCTTTTTTTCCCTCTCTTTTTTTTCCCTCTCTTTTTTTCCCTCTCTTTTTTTTCCCTCTCTTTTTTTTCCCTCTCTTTTTTCCCTCCCCCTTTTCTCTTTTTTCCCGACGGCAGCGCAATTTTACCGACAATATCCTGACAGGTGGGGGGGTGTCGCACCCCCCCCCCCCACACCCCCCCCCCCCCTTTGGCGACGCCCCTGACCCCACATCGAGTTTCTCAAGTGACGCCATACTTTCTGATGTTTGGTAGGCCTCCTATGCTACCTATTGACCACTTGCTAAACAAGCTGCCTGCTCAGTGGAAGCAGGATTATGTAGAAGAGCAGAAAGAGTTAATGGAAAGAGCATACAAGATTGTGTCTCAACGACAGAATGCGGCAGCATTGAAAGAAGAAAAGAGGCAAAAGTTGAAGGAAAAGAAAATCCCAGTGATTGCAATAGGGGATAGAGTATTACTGCGTCAAGACGCTTTCACTGAGAGACATAAGCTCCAAAACAAGTTTGATGAAAAACCATATGTTGTCATAGCGCGGAATGAGGAGGGTGATGTGTTCCAGATTCGTCCAGTGCTAGGTGGCACTACTAGATGGGTCAATAGGCGACGATTAGTCTTAGATCCTCGTCAGGTGGATGAATCCTTTCGTGATGCATTTCCTGTTCCTTTTAATGACAGTAGCATTGAAGGGGATGTTAGTAATTGTGGTAGTAGTTAAGATGACTGCGATAGTGAAGATGATATTCCTGATTGGTTTTATCTCGGCAAGGAGCCGAAAGAGGTGGTGGTAGAACCAGAGGTAGTTCAATCAGTCAGACGTTCTACTAGGTCTACGCGGGGATTGAATCGAAATCCACATCGTTTACCCTCTTCAGCAGTCACTGGTCTTCCTATGTAGAATTGTGCTTTATTTCATTTTTGAATTTGAAAAAAATAAAATTACCACAATTGGGGAAGATTAGAATTGATGGATAATTTTGTTTGAGGTTCTTTCGGTAGAATAGGCAAGTCGAAGCCAGTTGTCTATTATAATTGATGGATAATTTTGTTTAGCGCAACACTTCCAGCCCAGTATCGCCTATACGTTCTGACTACGATCCGATTTTGATATATGAACAGTCAACATTTTATATGAACAATCAATCAAGTATTATCTTAATGAAAGAAGATCAAAATAGACATAATATCAATAAAACCTAAAATTCCGATGGATTGTATGCTCCGCAGAGGAGGAAAAGCTGAATCTGCTCAGAATCGTAGTGACGTCAAACCAGGAGTGCGATCGTCTACGACTTAAAGCCGATCCGGATTTTACTCAGACTAGAAAAATTAAATGTATTAAAAAAGGGACGCTGATATTTGTGTAGATTTCTACATCTAACATAATTCGTATTTGTTCAGAAAACTGATCCCATGAGGAATCGTCTGAGATGGGTTTTAGGGAGTGGGGATTTTTATCAGGATATTGCTTGATTACCCATGAGAAACAACTACAAAGGGAAGACAATATAGAGTGTAGGACTGACAGACCCTGCACTTCAACCAATAAAATTAATTGATATTAGGACGACATTTAATTTCATGATAATGATGATATTCATAATAATAATTATGTTCATAAATATTAATAATTATGTTCGTAATACTAATGATGTTCATAATAATAATAATTAGATAATAACATAACATTATTAATAATAATAATAATCATGAAAATGATAAACATGATATGATAATGATGATAATGATAACAATGATACTGATAATTGTTTTAATAATCATACGCATAATAATAGTAATATTCCTATTGATATGTATAATCTTATTCAAAGTAACTTAAAAGTCAAAGATTTTGTGCCTAGCATATCTGCACTAGTTTGGCCAGGAGGGATTAGATCTCCCTGCATGTTCACTGATAGGTTGTTTTCTCATCAAATCAGCACTCAATTAACATAAGAAAACGGGAACCAGGGGGACCATGGGGGACCAACGGTCATCGATTAGGCATTGTTTTATAGAGGGCGCAAGTAGCTATAAGTAGAGCAGTGGGGATTTAAAGAAAGTAAACTGAAACGGAGCATGGTAAACCCTAGTTTTATTTTAAACTTGTATAACGAAATGACGTGTGCAACTTTAAAATATTGTATTGATTAAGATTCTTACCATTGTCACCACGGTTTGTAAATGCTGATTCGAACTGACGGAATATGGTGGGCGTGTGCTAGATTAATAGTTGATCATGTCACTATAAACGGAGCATACTCTTGCTCTGGTTGCTATGACAACATCATAAAGGTTTACGCAATTATTTAAAGCGTAAAGGATGATCGTGCCACAATCGTTGAATAATAAACTTAGTAATTATATAGATATCAATTAATTACATTCACTCTGGCGGCTTGTCAGAGCCTGATAATCCAGATAATATCATATTAAAGATGTCAAGCGACCTCGTACGTATTGTTAAAGGGATCCGGTAACTTTGTCTCAGATTCTGAAAGAAAATCCTGAATTTCGCTCATGCTGCAACGTTGCCCAACGGTTTTCATAACACTACAGTCTAGTGGGGAAAACGAGTATGGTAAAACCGGTCACTCAAAGATTTTTTACTTTTTTGACGCACTTCTTGATCATTTTGAAGCGCAATTTTTTACGGCTTCAATATTACACCATATCACAGACACTGATAACAGGTAGGCCTATATAGGGCCATGCATGTTAGATTTGACATTGTTAAACGATGCCTGCAAAGGAGGCATCATAGGATGTAACGCTTGTTGAACACGATGTGTCATGCCGGGGCGCGTCATTTTTTTTCTGCGGCACGGATTGGGGCTTTTTTTTTACAAAAAAAAAAGGTCTTGATTTAACCCTAACCCTTACCCTAACCCTAAACTTTCCCATAGGCTCAACACGCACCTAACCCCAATCTGTGCCGCAGAAAAAAATAACGCTGCCGGGGCGTCAAGTATAGCTGATGCAGAGCCGCGTCAGTGACGAGCGCGGTCATTCGTGCGCCTTTGAGAGTTATATCGTGCAAAAGCTGAATGCAGAATTATGCAGTGCAAACATCTAGTTCAATTGCTGGTGCATGCACTACATATAACATTTTGCTTAGGAAATAACGCAATCGAAATGATGCAATATGTGCGCCGAAAAGACTTAATAATACCTGATGCACCGTGCACGGCAGGCGTCATTAAGTTTACCAACCCTTTTCGAGGCTGTGAAGTTAAATTGGCTTGTATGTCAGTTATTCAAATCAACATTTTCGCTGATTATTTTGTATTCTCTTCATGGATATCACTCCCACATATATGGCTCGTCAAAGACTGTGCCCGTCACTGACGCAGTTCTTATGATGTCCTTGTCTTTCCCTAAAATAATCAGCGAAAATGTTGATTTGAATAACTGGCATACAAGCCAATTTAACTTCACAGGGAAATTGCTGGTGCATGCACTACATATAACATTTTGCTTAGGAAATAACGCAATCGAAATGATGCAATATGTGCGCCGAAAAGACTTAATAATACCTGATGCACCGTGCACGGCAGGCGTCATTAAGTTTACCAACCCTTTTCGAGGCTGTGAAGTTAAATTGGCTTGTATGCCAGTTATTCAAATCAACATTTTCGCTGATTATTTTGTATTCTCTTCATGGATATCACTCCCACATTATATGGCTCGTCAAAGACTGTGCCCGTCACTGACGCAGTTCTTATGATGTCCTTGTCTTTCCCTATATATGCACATGGTCAATTGACAGCATTAAAAGGCCATGATCCGCGACGCCATGCTTTGACAAGCTTGCATGTATGTTATTACTTGATCTCTGTATTACTATCAAATTTTGACGCAAGCCTTTATCGGCATATGACACATCGTGTGTGACGATATTTGGTAGGCGTATTATTTGTCCCTCTGTTATTAGTAACCAAGGAAGCATTCAGAAGAAAGTTGCTTAGGACACGAATCTGGCGTGTTGCGATCGTTCTGATTGTCACGGCTGATAAGGGAAATAAGCCACAAACCTGACTTTCATTGTGTTCATCATGTTCTAATTATCCACTTTAAATTTGTTTTTTATGTAATCTGTCAATACTGAATTATGTATTATACGGTCTACTTTTCCCCTTTCTTCACCTCGTTTCTCATTGAATGATACACTTGTTTGTGTTTTATCTTCTTAATTAATCGTTTGATTGAAATTTCATAATTGTATAATGCTTTTTATTGCCCATTGAATATTTTTTACACATTCTTTTAAATGATATTGGAATTTGGAAATAAATGATAATTATGCATTAAATTAAATTGAATTGAAATAGGCAAACCCAATCATGATATATTTCTTAAATGCTCCCATTAGGAAACAAGTGATATATATTTATTAGAAATCGAGAACATATAAGGAATTTAAAAACCATCATCGGATGATCAGATCCTTTATAAAGTTAAGGAAATTTCAAGAATTCTCTCGTATAAGATATATTATCTATGGGGGTAAGTTGAAAAGCCAACTTATTTAATTTCAAAATCTCCATCTTTCTTTTACAGTAGGCCTACATCAATATCTTACCAATAATGTCACATCTCAAAATCTCTTTTGTTATATAGATAATTCATTTTTTTCAACTAATGATTATGTGGACAACACAGTAGTTAAGATATTAGTCACTGATCTTGTCAATTGGACAAAGCAGACCCTGCCACGAAACCGGAATTGTGTCTTTGCCGAAAACTGAATTGAAGTTAAATAGTGTCCATGGGAACATAAAATAATCTTCTATGATTTTTTATTAAAGCGCTGCACAGAGATTGCGTACGGTACAGATAGTTAAAATTCCATTACATATTTTGAATGATATGATGATTATCATAATGTCGTCATGGTGATGTCATTCATGATGATGATGATGATGATGATGACAATAATGATGAAAATAACAACAACAACAACAACAACAATTATGATAATAATAATAATAATGATAATAATGATTATAATTATTAATAATTGTAATAATAACCATGATAATAATGATATCCTCCATTTCCCTCGGATTTTTATCAATTTTTCACTCACTCGGTTCAAAAAACGACTTTTATTCAAATCAACGCGATGACAGAGCAATTCTTTGCATAATTTGTTTGCAAAGGAACACGATGAGTATCAACATGATGATGATATAACGGTATGATTCCACTGTTTAGTAATATTTTCCGTGGTGAATTACTAATAGGCCAAACTCTTCCTTACAATTTCTTATTTGTAGCCTGACTCGACAATTTTGATAACACATGCATTTATACGCAGACATAGCGCATTACAATGTCTTTTTTTTCTCAAAGTTATACAACTTCTCATTTATTCAAACATATGAAGCCAGCCAGGCGCAGATCCAGGATTTCTTAGGGAAGGAGGCCCAACTTTTTTTTTTTTTTAGCTCCCGAAAATATGAAAATCGCGCCGGTCGAAAAGTCCTTCAGTGGGGGGGGGGGGGGGGGGGGGGGGTACACGTTTTTTTCCCAGGGGGGGGGCGGGCCCCCGGGCCCCCACCATGGATCCGCCACTGAAGCCAGCCACAGAAGTAATTTTAGACCTGTCACTTTGCAGTTTTTCGGAGTGCCAATTCGTAGTTATTATTGGAATGAGAAGGCATTTGGATGCTAACACAACTAACACAAAAACAATTACTTCATTTTCATCAGTGATAAACCAACAATACCGAAATACATAACGCGTTGAAGTATTCTATTCAAAGAAATCATTTAAAGGCATATTCCGTCATCACTTCGGGATAGAGCTTTTTTACCTACAAGGTGAATGCCGGGTGGGACCTCTCCATGATGCCCTGGTTTACACGAGGCGTCATTTGCCTGACGCAGGACTCCGTCAGCGACCGCTGTGCTGTCTCTGGCGTACCATGAGAGGGGGACATTGTCCAAAAATGGGATTGTAATAATAATAATAATACTCAGTTTTTATATAGCGCTTATTAGAATCACTAAGCGCTTCCAAACTGGAGATTATTACCCCAGCTTTAGCTGTGCTGCCATTATGGCGCTCTAGCATTTCAAAGAATTAATTCCTGTCAGCTACCCGTTTACATCACCTGGGTTGAGTGTGGCTAATTTAGATCAATGTCTTGTCCAAGGACATTAGTGCCGCGGCGGGCCTCGAACAATGCAGCTAGTACGAACACGATTGCAACAATTTTCGAAAAAATCAACCCAAGGGCGAATTCAATACCTTATTGTATATATTATACACCCCACAGAAACCATGTTCGGATTATATGTAATACGTCATTGTTATGTTTGGACATTTCAGTAGGTGGCGCACAAGGCTATTAAACTGGTCTTAATTTAGGTTGATTTGTCAAAAGTATAGTCGATATCGTGTTTACGCTAAATTATGGACGTGTGGGCTAATTGCCCTTTACATGCTGGATTAGGTAATGACGCAATAACAATAACGTCTCGTGTGCAGCGGAAATAGTATGCTGATTCGTGGAGTTAATTTTTTTTCAATTTCCTGAGAAAAAACAACACATACAAGTACTCAAACATCCTCTTAAATCTGGACTTAAGGACGCGACCCAATATTTCACAACGAAGTGTAGATCTGTCGTTCTATAGGACTGTGGATAAATTCGAACTTTTATCGCAATCACTGGCTCAGGTAGGATAATAGTTACAGGTGTGCTATTGTTGTGGTAGTTGGTTGGGAAATCTAGAGAAAATGACGAAGCAAAAGACAGCCATGACAGCTTGATGGGACAGTGCCCCCCCCCCCACCCCCACTTGTTCAAATACCCCAAAAGTGCCCCCTTTTTACATAGGAAAAGTACCCCTTTTCCTTAATTTGACAAGTTTCCATTTTCCTTTGCAATAAGTGTCGATTTTCCATTCTCATAAGTGTCATTTTTAATCTCTAGTAAGTTCCCCTTTTCAGGTACGAAAAGAGCCCCTTCACCTCTGATAATTGCCCTATTCAAATCTGAGAGGTTCCCCTTTTGCTTTGACAAGTTCCCCTTTTCCTTGTAAGAACTACCCTTTTTTTTAGCTCGGATAAGCGCACCTTCAGTTATATTTCCACATGTGCCCCCTTTCCTTTTTAATAAGTGCCCCTTTTCCTTCTGATAATAATAATAATCTTTTTAATAATCTTTTAAAGTCCACTCCAAATTTTATTAAGTTAAACCGAAAATGGAAATTCTTTTTGCCCAATTGCTCGTGAGCCCGGCAGCCACTGAGCAGCGCCAGATCGACGTTGCTCTATCCCTTATTGTTGAACGGCAAACAAGGTAGCAGCAACTCCCGTCTTTTAACACACCGGTGCCCCCATTTAAAAAAGAGCCCCTTTCCCTTCTCATACATGCCCCTTTTCATTCACATTAGTGCCCCTTTTCATCTCTTGTAAATGACCCTATTCAATTCTGAGAGATACTCATTTTACTTTGACAAGTGCCCCTTCCCCTCCTCTTTTCATCTCTTATAAATGCCCCTTTTATTTTGATACGTCCCCCTTTTCCTTCCTAATAAATGCTCTTTTTCCTTCTTATAAGTGCCCCTTCTCCTTCTCTTAATTACCCCTTTTCATCTTTGATAAGTGCCCCGTTTATTTTAACATGTGCCTCTTTTTCTTTTTAATAAGAGCCACTTCCCCCTTCTCATCAAAGCCCCCTTTCACCTCCGATAAATGCCCCAATTAAAATCTGATCGGTGCCCCTTTTCATTCAACAAACGCACATTTCCCTTTATCATTAGTGCCCCTTTTTCATTCTCATAAATGCCTCTTTTCATGTATGGTCATTGCCCCTTTTCAGATGCGATAAGTGCCCCTTTTCACATCTGATAATTACCCTTTTTACAATGATATGAGCCCCTTTTTCCTTTTTAATAAGGAACATATCCCTTTTTCATAAATGCCCCTATCAAAACCTGATGGGTGCCTTTTTTCCGTCGACAAATGCCTATTTCCCATTCTCATCAAATCCCTTTTCATCCCTGGTGCCCGCCTCTTTTTTTAGGTGTAAGAAGTACCCCATTTTGACCTCTGATAATTAGCCTTTGTATTTTTACACGTGCTCCTTTTCTTTTCTAATAAGTGTCCCTTTTCCTCTCATCATTAAACGTGCCCCTAATTTCAAGCGACTAAGAGGAATTTCCCTAAATGCTCGCTCGCGACGCTCGCAGTTATAGATGTTATAATTATGTAACTTATCAAAGGTCTTTTCAGTATTCCGTTATGAGAATATGCTTATAACCCCATCAGGATTGGATTTTTCCTCTTTATAAGATGTAATTTTTCGCACTGCGACCTCACAAATCTTTAACATTTTCCTCGCTCGCAAATGAATTTTCAGACCATCACACCCAACTGCAAAGTATGATGCCTAAGCAACATCTTATTAGTGTATAGAGAAACAAATATTGATATCATCCCTGATAATGTAATCACAATATAGGGGTACATACCAATGTCTAAAAAAATTGAATGTTTTCGCTTTGAGATTTCCCTTTGAAGGTGCCCTTTTTCCATAAAGTGCCCTTTTTTGTTGGTCCCCCCCCCTCCCCACTTTGGAAGTAACTCCGCCGCCGTTGCTTCCTCTTCCTCCTCCTCCTGTATTCAGTCCTCTTTTTTTTCTCCCAAGCTTCTTGCTCCCTCCCCCCCCCCCCCTTCTCTCTCCCCCTCTCTCTCTCTCTTTCTCTCTCTCTCTCTCTCTCTCTCTCTCTCTCTCTCTCTCTCTCTCTCTCTCCTATTGTTATTTATATTTATCATCTAAATTGTAATGGGTGATTGTATTCAAAAGTAAGAAATATGAAGGAGAAAGAAAGAACCTTCTAAACAAGTACAGTACCGCGTAAAAGACGCATTAGACTTTAATGTTCTAAACGACAGAGGGCATGAGTCATTTTACTCTGCAAACAGATGTCGATCGGCGAGGAATTTCCCTGGCTTTTGTCAATTTCTTATATCTATCTAAATACCTTTTTGCCTATCTATCTATTTTTCTATCTGTCTATCTGTATATCTATGTTTTTATTTATCTACCTGCCTATCTTTATATAATCTTCTTCTTGATAAGTATAATACTAATACTAATACACTGTGGTAGTAATAATAATAATAATAATAATAATGAAATTGTTAATATTACTAATGCACTAGCTGTACTAGTAATAATAATAATAATGATAATAATAATAGAAATACTACCACTACTACTAATAATAATCATGATAATAATGATAATGATAATAATAGTTAACAAATAATAACAACTCTTGCCTTTTCCTTCATCATCTTCTTCTCCTTTCTCTTATTCCTTTTCAGGGACGGAAGATCTTCTGGAGATACATGTACAGTTAACAATTAAATTATTTATTCCGCTTGTGAATTATGTTTTAGTATTCTTCGTAACTCATGAATGAAAAGTTGACAGGTTGAGTGAGGGCCTTTAATTGTTGAATACTTTGAGATTCAAGTTTCAGTATTATATGCAGGGGCGGCGATTTCTGTTAATGACCGGGGGGGACGAAATGCGAATTTTTTTACAAGGATGTTAAGCAAGGGAGCGTAGCGACCGAGCGAGATTTTTTTTTTGCAATTTTATTAGTCTAAACGCTGTACTCTTGGGCCTTCCGGAGCCTAAAAGTGTGTTGCAGTCATTATTCAGTATATGCTATACAATTTGTTTTGCACTTTTTCAAATTTCCAGGGGGGGACGATCCCCCCCTAAAAAAATTGAGGGGGGGACGTGTCCCCCCCGTCCCCCCGGGATTGCCGCCCCTGATTATATGTCCCATTCTCAAGGAAAATAAATCGGGACAAATCAAATTTTCACGTATCAAAAATTTACAGAATTGAAAAGGGTATGAATAATTTAGCTTTTTACCGTATAATATGCCCCCAAAGGATTCTTGATCCGCCACCTAAATGAAATAATTTATCGTCATTTTAAAGAATATGTAGACCAAAGAGGCATATCCCCTTATCTTTTCGGGATGCCTTTAATAGTGTATGTTTACATTTTCAAAAGAGGTCTTTATTTTGCCCTTTGCCTTGTTTTCAGGCGCGGTTTTAGAAGATCACCTTTTGGGGGGAGGGGTGGCTTTGGGAGTTAAGCTTTTGGTCTGTGTCGGCGCTTCAATCATCAACAACAACAAATCATAACAATCTAGAATAAAGAACCAAGAGAGAGAGAGAGAGAGAGAGAGAGAGAGAGAGCGAAAGAGAAAGAGAGAGAGAGAGAGAGAGGGAGAGAAAGAGAGAGAGAGAACCCCTCACCCCGGGGGGGGGGGGCGGGGGGCGTAGATGGCCTAGGTAGCCCCAGCTAGCATAGAGGGAGAGGGTGAGAAAGACGAGAGATAGAGAGAGTGAAGGTCGGAGGGGAGTAAGATCAAGAGGGGGAGTCCACCCTTAATTATTGTTTAACAATGAAAAGGGTTCTTCGATGAGTAACGGTTCTCTCCCTCTTTGTTATTCATTATGCATAACATACATCTCTATTTGAACTGTTCAATGAGCTTACGTCGGGACGCTACTTACATACGCCGAATGCTCTTTACATAGAGTGCACAACTAACTTGTGGCTTGTAACTTCTTCAGCAGAATGAATTTCTCCCAGCTGTTTGAATCTCTCGCTCCTCATCCACACATACTATTTTGAAAAAGTGAGCCAATTTCTAATATCATCAAAGTGACTTTTCAGTTTTCACTGATTATTTTCTTCTTGGATATTTTATGCGACTGAGGTGAGAATTTAACAATCATTCAACTTTTAGATTAGATGTTGTAATCTGGACAGTCTCTTTTTTGTTACCGCGGGTATTATTTTTGTTTTGTACCACGTACCGCATTTGGTGTAATGTTGATGTGTTGCTCTTGTCATTTTCTGCGGACTGCGTCTGTCCGTCTCTAACGCCGCGCCGCTTTGCTGCGAAGCCCTACGGCAACCGTGGCTGGGGGCGCGGTGCAGTGATGCAGTGGAAGTGGCCTGGGCGCGCCGCGCAAGCATCAGAAACGTACAGAAAAAAAAAATTGAAATCATGATCTATTGTGAACTGTCATGATTTGGTCAGCTATGAATATGGGCGCTAGTATGGTAAGGTATCCAAAATATAGCCTACTAAAACAGACCCCAAATTTCGGTAAATATATATGATTTAAAAGGCGTTATGTTTCTTACCTGTTTCGTGTCAATTTTGTTGTATTTGGGGGAGTATTTTTCGGAAAAACATTGATTTTAATATGCACTTTTTCAAAGGTTTCACGCCAAACCGCTGCACAATACAAATGCATACTGAGGTGGATTGCGTGCAGGCGCGCGCCTGTGTCAGTGTGTGAAGTTATCTACCGTAATGAGGATCTGGGACAAAAGATAATAGTTGCCAATTTAAGTATATCGAAAATGTATTAAATAAATTGAATGGTCTTGATTACAGAGTGGTCTTATTCGTTATTACTATGTTGATGGGGGAGACAGAGAGAAGGAAAAAAGGGAAAGGGGAAGAGAAAAACATTGATTTTAATATGCACTTTTTCAAAGGTTTCACGCCAAACCGCTGCACAATACAAATGCATACTGAGGTGGATTGCGTGCAGGCGCGCGCCTGTGTGAAGTTATCTACCGTAATGAGGATCTGGGACAAAAGATAATAGTTGCCAATTTAAGTATATCGAAAATGTATTAAATAAATTGAATGGTCTTGATTACAGAGTGGTCTTATTCGTTATTACTATGTTGATGGGGGAGACAGAGAGAAGGAAAAAAGGGAAAGGGGAAGAGAAAGTAAAAGGAAAGAACGAAGAGGAAGAAGAAGAAAAGAGGTAAACGGGGGCGAAGGGCTCTTGCCTCCTCCCCCCCCCCCCCCCGCCAAAAAATAAATAAGAGAGAGAGAGAGAGAGAGAAGGAAAGAAAGAAGAGGAAGAAGAAGAAAAGAGGGAAACGGGGGCGAAGGGCTCTGGCCTCCCCCCCCCGGCCAAAACATTAATAAGAGATAAGAGAGAGAAGGAAAAGGGAAAAAGAATATAAAAGGAAAGAATCCACGCAATCCACCTCAGTATGCATTTGTATTGTGCAGCGGTTTGGCGTGAAACCTTTGAAAAAGTGCATATTAAAATCAATGTTTTTCCGAAAAATACTCCCCCAAATACAACAAAATTGACACGAAACGGGTAAGAAACATAACGCCTTTTAAATCATTATCTTTATATGGACATTTGATTATATATTTACCGAAATTTGGGGTCTGTTTTAGTAGGCTATATTTTGGATACCTTACCATACTAGCGCCTGAATATGATTACTTACATGTAATCACCAAGGCAACGTGACTTGCAATGACAATGTTGCATAATGTCAGTGTGCACATTTCCCCCCAATTTAAAGCATGTTTCAACTTTTTATTTCAAAATTAAATTGGCCTCTGAAAATGTAATTTTCAGAGGCCATCCACTTTATTGACCAGTCACAGACCTGCCAGCCAGTATGATTTGGTCGTTAAAATAATCTTCTTTTTTTTCTTTTCTTTTTTAATAATAATTTGTTTTCCAATTTGTTTTGGTATTTTAAGTGTGTGTGTGCCATTTTCAATGGCAAAATGCCCATTTTGTCATGTAAAGTATCCTACAAGCATCTTACATCTGCAGTTTGGGGATGTTCATTGCCCGGGGGGGGGGGGGGGGGGGGGGGGGGGTACTCAGATTATAGTCGGACGGGGGTGTGCGGCTGAGACCTCCGAACCCATACCCACATCCAAGGGTCCTTTTGCTGAAATAGGTACCCATGTCTAAGGATTTTTTGTCAAAAATGGACCCATGTCTAAGGATTTCAAACTTCAAATATTACATTTTTTAGCTGTAATAATACACTCCAGCAAAGCATATGGAGAGTCAACGCTAATGCATATTGACCTTTAGCACTGCACTACGCGTTAATAGGCAGCATTTAAATATATGAATAGTCAATACACTCATAACACAGAGATGCACACAATCATGCCGATGCGGCTGATCGGCAAGTTCGACAGTGGACTCACAATTTGATTTTTTTAATTATTCTTTCAAACATCGGAAAGTTAAAAAATGTATATTACTGCTATTTAGATCTTATTGATTGTCACTAAAGTATCGATTTTTAGTGAAATTGGTTGAGTTTTACACAGTGGTGTTTGAAATGTTGAGAATCAATACTAATAGCACAGCTTTTAATACACAGCCAGGATAGTAATGCACCTATGTGTGTAATAATACAATGGCCAATCATTTTGCAGTTTCTCGATAAAGTTCTTTATTAGTAAACTGTACCATACTACATGTAGTTTACAAGTAGTTTACACACATAAAGATGAAAACACCATGCAACATAATAATACTGTGCTAGCACCTCTAGCATCTGTTTTAATTGAAGGACTTTTCCTGTTAACGTACCCGTACACAAGCTCTCAAGCATTGGCTATATAGCTCCCTGCTTGAGCCCCGCTGCTGGCCGGCTGCTGGGCAGAGGGTACGCAGGGAATAGCTGCCGATCTTTCAGCGTGCGAAGCGCTACAAGTTTCCGGGGGTACGACCCCTATACGGGCGGATACCATACCTAACGCGCATTATGCCATATGAGTACCCGGTATAGAGCCCATGGGGTCCTGATATATGTGGTACCCCGGGATCTAGTTGACTTTACGAGCTACGTACGGACACCCACTGACTTACTGTAGAGGTCAGTGCGTACACCTCGTACACTGGAAATGCAATCATCGAAGGGTCCATTTATTTAGAGATGGGAGAGATTTAGGCATTTTCAATGTAGGAGCAAATCCCAAAATCCAGGAGAAAATGAGGGAGAAAAGAGGGGAAAGGAATAAATGAAAAAAGGGACCCATGTCTAAGGATTTTTTTAATGAAAAGGGGACCCATGTCTAAGGATCTTTCCTGAAAAAGTCACCCTTCCGAGCGGCACATCCCCGTATACCCAATATACGTGAGTACCCCCCCCCCCCCCCCCCCCCCCCCCCCCGGGGTTCATTGGTTCATTGAACACATCAGTCGTGACGAAATCATGCATATTCAACCAATGATCCATACCAAAAAAAAAATTCATGTACATGTATGTAGGAACTACATGTATAAGATTAAGAGGCATTCATCCGCGTAACAGTCCGTGTTTATTTTTAAAAATACAACTTTTGTCAGTAAAATACAGCTTTGGGGTTTAAAGAATACAGTTTTTGAACTCCAGAGGTTGGCAGGTCTGCAGTCAGAGGGCGGAAAATGCACCCAGAATGTTAAATGCTAGCAAAATGCAGGGATGCCAGTTTACAAGCTTTTCATTGATTTTTAAAGCCTTGTCACTTCTGTTTTTCCAGGCTATTTCAGGCTTTATCAAATACATCATTACATGTAGGTACATGTTAGTACATGTACTTTGGAGGTCCAAAATGTCAAGCACACTTCTCAGGGTAATATCTGTTAACTACATGTACAATGTACATGTATATGCATGTTTCTCTCCCTAACCACTAGTTATCAGCCATTTCATTCACCTGCTGGAGTAATGGCATCTTAATGGATAGAATCCACTTTGCATACATTACTTGTTACTATGTTAGGAGACCTTCTGGCCAGCTTTTTTAGTTTTCAAGGGAAAATGTTGTTCAAAAAGTATGCATAAAATTATCAAACAGGTCTGTTGAGTAAAACCAACTGCTACTGTACCCTTGGAAATTTTGTGCCTCAATTTACCTTTTAAAAATCTCTGATTTCAGTCATATTTGGGAGGGATACTCATGCCATTAGAGGACATGTAATAGTGAATGTGGAGCCTGTACTTAATTCAAAGCTTCAATCCTGACAGGGCGCGACAAACCCGCTTGCCCGACGTCCCGGGGCAACCAAATTGAGCCGTCGGGCAAGTAAATCAAATTATCACTTGCCCGATTCGGGCAAGTGATACTTTTACAGTAATTTCCTAGTGTCCAAGAACTCTACCATTCACCCGTCAACTTCTTACCCGTCGTCAAAATCCAGAAGCAAAAAAGCGATCGTTCCGATTTCGAAAAAACTTCACAGACAGCTAGCCAGCTCAGCTAGCTCAGCGCGCATGCAACAGTGACACTTCAAGCCATGAATGCCGCTCCGCCTCCACGCACGGCCGGCCGTGAGCTAGCTAGAGACAGCTAGCGCGATCGTACCAGCTGCGAGCTTATTCGCGCTCTCTCTCTCTAGCTCTGCAGGCCGCACCGACAGGCCTTTGCTATTCTCTGATTGCCGATTGGTTGAATCACGCCAAATATGACGTCATTATTCTAGGGAAATGAACACGTGCGAATCGGAATGGAATAAACAACAGGGATTTTCTAGTAAGTACAAAAAGTCAAATGTTTGATATTTATTCATAATGACTGTTAATGATTGTGAACATATTATTTAAAACTCGCTGCTCATATAAATCAGATGAATGTTTTTGTCTCGTTTTCAATTTATTACTGCGGTCTCAAGATCCGACCGAGCGAGTCATTTTGATAATAGTATCGAGACCCCCAGAATATAAGCCGTTGTTGTTTTGTTTTCATGGTTTTAGCGACGTTGTTTAGTCTAGTTTTCGCATACTTATCCGAGATTTATCGTAAAATATCTTCAATATTATTATTTAGTAAGAATTTACAAATTTTGGCATAGGGTCTAAATGCTTTAACCTCGAGTCCTTTTTCGCTTTAAAGTTTTGGGCAAGTGGAAATATTGTTTGGGCAAGTAAATTGAAAACCCACTTGCCCGACAGGGCAATTGGTGAAAAAAATTCTTGTAGCACCCTGCCTGATTACAAATATATATTAAATGTATGATTGAAAGTTTTCTTGAGGGGGAACAATATTATATTTTTCAGTATAGAGCAAATGGGAGGGGAGCTTTCAAGATGTGTTACAGAGTTGCCAATTTGTGTTTGATTGATCGCAAATTCAAAAATTATTAACTTGTTTACTTTTAATCTGAATTTGCTCAAACTTTCACTAGGTCTGCCTTCATCAGCTTGAGTTTGCCAAATGACCCGCTATTTTCAGACTCGGGATATTATCCCGAAGCTCGAAATTGCGTCTTCACCAGACCGATACGGTCATCACAGACTATCTCGGACGGGCGCAAAGTAGCCCGCTATTTCCCAAATACATTTTGGAAACAAGACCAAGATTTCTCTGGATATTTTCCCAACCAAATGTCCCGCTAATTGCAACTGCGGGCTGATGAAGACTCAAATTAACTGCCTAATTTGCGAGGGTTATTTGGCAAACTCGAGCTGATGAGGTCGGGCCTACTGACCTGTTCCTCTCATTTTCCTACTCTTATTAAGACCAACTTAAAGTAAGGATGGACTTCCCCCTTTTGAAATTAAAAAATGAATTAACTTCAAAGAAGGATGCCGTTGGTTTTTCTTTGTTCACTGTTGATGTTCATGTAAAGTATGTGCATTGCTGAATACAAGACTGACGTACATTATATGTGTACATGCATGTACAGTGTACATTTTGTATCCCCTTTATATTGTACATACACTGTAGTGCTGATTTTACTTGCTTGTGAGGTTGGCAGATACATGTATGCGTTCTAAAGCACGACTTAATTAGCAAGCATTTATTTACGTCACCCTAAATAGGGACTTACATGTAGGGAGGTGAAAAGCCTTGACTCGTTGCTTTGTCACCACTTCCTAAATTACGAGTTGAGGCGACCAGAACTTGGAACAAGCTCAAAAAAGGAAATCAAAATTGGTGAGGTAAGGGGAAGAAAGGAATCGGTCAATTGACAGCCCTTTGTGCTGTCTTGTCACTTGCACCAGATAACTGTTGACGTTGAGAAGAGGCCACAGTGCTAAAAATAACCAGTTTTCACCTAGAAATTAGTGTAATATAAAATAGAAATTGAAAGCTCAGAGCTTTTTGCTACTAAAATTAATCATGTGCGAAGGATGAAGGTCTTTGCATACTTGAAACCTCATGTTACAAAAGTGCCATAATTTGATACACCATTTTCGTAATGTAATCAAATTTAATGCACACATTTTTGTTAAAGGGATAGTTGAGTTCTGTTTTCAGACCGCAAATGCCTTCAAAGTGCATGGTATATTGCTCTTATTGCTCTTTATAGTGCCCTTTTAGAACCTAAAATTGCTATGAAGGTAATTTTAGACCCCAAAATGTGTGAAATTTAGCCAATACGATCATACCAATTCAGCTCCACTTTCAAAAAAACACGGTGACTGTTAATTAATTATTTAATTCAAAATCACACTATATGAGCTTTTAAATTTGACACTCAATTTTTCATTATCTCACAAAAAAATATTTTGTGTAGCGCCCTCTGCAACAGAACTCAACTATCCCTTTAAGTGCCTCATTACCAATTATTTCAATCACCTGTTACAAATAATTGTACTTCAATAGTCCGAGATTTATTGTTAGGCAGGGCAAGCCATAATCTTTGTCCAATGCAGTTCAGATTCTGACAATTGTAATACAATTATTTGTAACAGGTGAATTAAATGATTTGTATCGAGGCACTTTACAAAGATTTATGCATTAAATTTGATTACATTTACAAAAATGGTCTATTATAAGGTTATTGGTATTCCAGATTATGGATAATGGTAACTACATGTACAGTACGTATAACCAGGGCGCTGGTCCCTCATAGATTTCATAGTTTAATGCTGAGTTCCATCTTGCCCACAGCTTTTCAATATTTCATTCTATTTGCCCTGTTTAGAAATAAGTACGGAGCACTGCTTTAAGTTTCGTTGAATGTTATTTATACTGTAAATCTCTGTTATAAGACACACCCCTAATTTGGGGGCAAAAAAAAAAAATGCAGACTCCGTAGGCAGCAAGCCAGGTCCGTGATAAAAAACCCATGTGGGGAAGGACCTTCATTCAACTGCGAGGTGCAGTTGAAGGCACCAACAGAAATTTGGCCATACAGGTAGTGTTGTTCTAGTTTCTGAGTGGTTTCCGAGTGGTGTACAGTGTATGAATGAGCTGGGAGACATTGCCAGGCACAGTGCCAGGTGGAAGGGTACACTGTACATGTATACTATAAATCAACACTTACTGTATTCAAACTGTATGCATACTTTTAAACAAACGTTGTTCTTGACAATCTGAAAGCTTGCCCGAGGCTTGCCTGACAAAGCAACAAGTAATGTATGCAGACATGTGTAGTTGTATACATGTATTCCATGTATTGTTGTTCAGTCATTTGAAACATGTTAATGATAAGTCATGCCAGAATAAATAGGAAATAGTTAATTAGTGAGTTTTATAATCTGTGAAGAAGAGCTCAGGCAAAAGGTGAGATTAATTGATTGATTAGTTTGGTACAGGGGTGTATGTCATCTTTGACACTTTGTTGTACTTGTTACCAACCACATACTGTACAACTGAACTGTACTGTAGTGCTCAGTGATTGATTGGCAGGTAGTGTTGTGTATGTTTCGTTATTTGTCAAATATACTGTACATGTATGTGGTATGCAAGATGTACACAGTGGTACACATTGTATGACATATTCATTTATTTATCATGGAAAGAGGGGAGGGTTGGGGGTGGGCGGTGGGCATGAGGAAGGGTCATTGAACTTTTATCACCTCACTGACCTCTACTACTAGTACTACTACCACTTTTTTTACGACGACGACTACTACTACTACACTGTAGGCCTACTACTACTGCTACTTATTGTTATTACATTGTAGTATGCAGCTCTAGAAGGACTTAATGGAACTACTGTACTTAGTTGTACCTCAACAAATTGTTTATTTAATGCAACCTTGGACTGTCATAGGCCTGAGTCGAAACGGGTCCCCGCCCGGGCCCCGACCGTCGAGCTGAAACCCGGTTTTGGGTTTTCGGGTTTCGGGTTTTTCAAAATTAAATTTCACACTGATATTTTGAAATATAGACTAGGCCTAGAACGAAAAATATGCAATTCACAAACTTATATTTCAATATAATCAAATGAATATGCTTTAGAAATAAATGGATATGCTTTAGAAATAAATGGATATTGTTTCAGTTGACGGTAGGTGTTTTTATCGCTCTAAAATTGAGGCTGCAAGAAAGGAATCACGCTTCGTCGTACCGATCGAGTGCGCTCAGAAACGGAAGTGGAAGTAGATCTATGACTATGACCCACTGAAGACAGAGCAAGAAAGTACCACACACAAGGCTAAAATGTTGATCAGACTATTGCAATTAAATCGTAATACTAAAGGCATTAATTTAATTGTCAAAATATATCCACAACATAATGGTTTACCCTTGATATTTTGATCAAGGAAAATAATTTAAAGCTCTTGAAATAACATCGAAGTGCCTTTCGTTCGTTCTAAAAATGCGTGTGTAACGGCAAGCTGAAGTAGTGAAGTTACGAGTCAAGCTTGATATGCGTGTTTACATCCCTACACCGTCATCCGAGCTGATCGGAACAATAAGCATTTAGTATTTAAAAAAAATCACGTAAGACTTTCAGGGACTCCAATTCAACAAAATTACCGTAAAATAATAATTTGCTTTGACAAATATTACTATAGATATTCATAATATCTTACAGAAATAATGATATTTCATGAGCTACGTACTCGACATCGAGTTTAGCTAGCCATCATTTTGAAATGAGACATAATTTTCATGCAGCACACTAGCGCAGTAGACTCGACAGCATGCGGCAGAGAGGGAAATATGACGTGATCTAAGTCACGTGAATATCACGTGATCTAAGGCCCGCGAATTTTCCCTCTCTGATGCATGCTGCCCTCTACAGTCTACTGTGCCGCATGGCATTTACGTCTCATTTCAAAATGATGGCTAGCTGAACTCGATATCGAGTACGTAGCTCATGAAATATCATTATTTCTGTAAGATATTATGAATATCTAGCCTATCGTATTATTTGTCAAGGCTTATTATTTTTTAATGGTAATTTCGTTGAATTGGAGTCCCTGAAATCCTTACGTGATGTTTTTTAATTGGTTTAATGCTTATTGTTCCGATCAGCTCGGATGACGGTGTAGGGATGTAAACATGCACATCAAGCTTGACTCGTAACTTCAGCTTGCCGTTACACACGCATTTTTAGAAGGAACGAAAGGCACTTCGATGTTATTTCAAGAGCTTTAAATTATTTTCCTTCATCAAAATATCAAGGGTAAACCATTATGTTGTGGATATATTTTGACAATTAAATTAATGCCTATTAGTATTACGATTTAATTGTAATAGTCTGATCAACATTTTAGTCTTGGGTGTGGGACTTTCTTGCTCACTCTTCAGTGGGTCATATTTCCACTTCCGTTTCTGAACGCACTCGATCGGTACCACGATCGAAGCGTGATTACTTTCTTGCAGCCTCAAATTTAGAGCGATAAAAACACCTACCGTCAACTGAAACGATATCCATTTATTTTTTAAAGCATCTTCATTCAATTCAATTGATTATTTTATTGTTTTGAAAGCAGTAACTGTCTTTTCCGTCGCATTATTAGAACAACTACTGAATCTTAACTCCCGCCGCTGCATGCATACGATTTTTAGTGTCAGTGGTGAAAATTTCGGGTACCCGGTCCCCGCCCGAAATTTTCAAGTCAAACCCGGGTTCGGCAAAACCCGTGATGACTCAGGCCTAGACTGTCATATTTTAAACATAAAATGTGTGTAATTAGTGCAGTGGTACATGTACATGTATACTATTAAAGCAATGATCTGATACACAATGAGAATCAGTAAATTTTTCAACAAAGTTTACAAACAAACAATATTGGAAGATCAGTCACTCGTAAACACTTTCACAAAGGCCTGTTTACCATTTTCATTTATCTTGTAAAATGCAAATTTGTATGAAAAATTTGAAAACATGTTGTTTACCTTCATTGCAGCATCAAAGTTGCAGGAAATTTGTCTTTAAAATATTTACATTCACGTGCCACACTTCAGCTACTCTTGTTCACTGTATACATGTACAAATTGTTTAGAATGTCAACAAGCAAAATATTGTTTTTAAAACTGCATGAATACATTTGATTGGCATGTCATTGTAAAGTTTACATTACTATTTTATAATCAGGAAGAAAAAAAAAGAAGAAAAAAAATCATTAAATATTGGGGGATGATATTTGAAAATCATATTTTTGAGATTCTGAATACATTAGTATCAATATAATGGACAATGCAGGCCCCCCAAAAGGGAGCTAAAGTTCTTTTTTACTAAACATGTACAAACGGGACAATGAGGACTGTACAGACACATTTACATGTAGTAAAGAGAAATTAATTCAGTTCAATGAAGTGAATGATTTGTATATTATTAGAGCAATAAGCTGTGACCCAATGATGTCATCGAAGAAAGATCTACACTGTGTGTACAGCTGTATTTTAATGTTGTAAATTCAATTCAGGCCGATTCTGTCCAATACTCCAATATGTGTCTCCTAGGCCATGTTATTATCAATATGTACATGTACATTGTAATGTTTACTCTAAATATACATGTACATGTACAATGTACTGTAAGTTACATGTAATTACACCTGTAGGTAGGCCTATACATCTCTCAGTTCAAACAATTAGCTTATAAAACTCACATACAGATGTACATTGTACACATGCACATTCATTCAAATAGCACACAGTGTATTGTAGCCTGGCAGAGAACTCTCATTATTTCATTGTCGAACAAAGGTCATTTATGAATCAATAATTCCACCTTATCTGACTTCTTTTGAATTGACCTTCCAGTTAGTTGCACCGTTAATTTGGTATACACGGCTACATACATGCCTATTGTGATCTGTACACTGGTACGAGCAGTCCCGACACTCCTGACATGAATGAAAAAATGAATATTGCTAATGAAATGCTGTGAAGACTTGCATGTAATATCTTGTATTTTGCAAGATTCTGATATAAACTGTACGTATAGATACTGAATTACTGATACTTATACTGGGTAACTGAAAATATTTTTGGCATTTTAAATCATAGGATAAACATCTTAGATATGTGTACTGAAAATTATTGTTATTATTATATCATAAGAGATTTGTCTGATACTCATAACCAAGACTTACACGTATTTCTGGTTGTTTACATGTAAATAAAAAGGTATTGATTTGAGAAATTACTGTACATGTACATGTATGTACTATGTAGGCCTGCAACACCACGGCTGTATACCATAATTTAATGATATAATTTACCTAATTTACACTGCATGCACACCTGAGCTAGAGTTGTCAAAATAATAATTGGCCCTACCACTACACCTGTTTATAATGCAGCATGTACATACTGTACATGTACATGGTAGTGAGTAAGATAGGAATTATACATGGGATATTGTTTCTGCCTTAGGCTATAGTACCAATCAATTATTATTAGTAGTGCCGAGTTTGACAGATTGACTGATTTGCTGCCTGCATGTGACTTTAATAAAGAGATGCACGAGTTCTGCATCAAAGATCAAAGACGAAAAATAAGTTGTGCGCTTCCTCATTCTTTATTATACCATACATGTACATGTACATTGTACATGCGGAAGAATGTCGGAAGTAATGTTCCCTGAGAATTTTTTTCTTCAAATGCCCTCGTATTCTCAATACTTGTATGGCGAGTAGTAGCTTAAAATGCTTGGACCAGGGACTTTATCAATTGTGATGATTTAAAAGTCCATGTTTGGACCAAACTTTCATGTCACGTGTGTGTAGTCCCATATACTGTATATACTCGTTTCTGTGTGCCGTGCATCTGATTTTACAGTAAAATAGGTCAATCAATATCTTTTAATTTTGATCATTCTAAAATATTGCAGCGTACATCATTTCATACAGTCCTGATTCCTTTTGCAATAGATCATGTTTATAATGTACAAATGTACATGTAGATCTTTGTTATGTGCCATGTTTCAAATTATTTCATTTACCTGTTACATTTTACAAATAATTGTATTTCAATAGTTAGAAAGCAAATTGCATACACATACATTCCATGTTGCTTGGTACTATAGTAGGACAAGCCATATAATGCTTGTCCTACCTAGCATTCTCTATAGCAATGCAATTCACATTCTGACTGTTGAAATAAAATCATTTGTAAAAGGTGAATGAAATAATTTGTTAGAAGGCAACAAAGATGTCAATGCTTTAAATTTGATTTAATACATTACACAAAATCTCATTCACTAAACGTTGTATAACCAGTACTTGATTCCATCTTTAAATACATACACTGTAGGATTTTGATACAGAATTTGAGCTGCATATGGACAGATATCCATGCATATGGAATAATACGGAAATCTACTTTTACAGGATGATGGTCTTCCCTTGAAAGGTACATTTCATACTGTACAAACTGATCGGAATTGAATGGGATTTAGGTCGAATCCTAATCCCCTTTTTTCCCCTACCTCTTCAGCCAAGGTACCTTGTAATGGCATTTAATTCATTGAAGGAACCGTTAAATGCCCCTGTCTGTGAAGGTAATAGAATTGGTTACCACACGACTACTCATACTGCGTAACACTAAAGCATGGTATGCAATCATACTGGGGGTGAGTGTTTATATGTTCAGAGGTATAAGTTGGAAAGTAGGACTGTTATTGTTTATGATTAAATGATTATTAGACCATATAGAAAGTAGAAAAATAAATATTACACAAACTGGGAAATGGGAATTATAATACCAAATGTAAATTATGTAGAAACAAGCAATAGACCACATGGGTTGTAGAAAATGGGGGGGGGGGGGGGGGGTAGGCATTTCCAAAAGTGGTCTTTACCTTTAAAGCTACTGGGATTGTGGCATTTGATTGGCTGAGAGCAAGTTTTTCATAGAATTTTAGCAGTTAATTGGTATTTATATTTGATAAGTTTTATGAAATGGGGTTGTGGTATATATTTGTACATAATGCCTTGTTGTTGTCAAAATTCCTTGAAATGTCCCAAGTACATGTATATCTGACATCTCTATTAAGTTAATGTACGACGGAGCCAAACATTCTCTGTAGCAATGAACGTCACATGAAGCACATGTGAACAATGCGTCAGTGATTGAAGATATGAACATTGCCGATGGATTCCACAAATAGGCAGACGGCTGAACACACATCGTCTATCAGGGTTGTTTATCTTCATCAAATACCTGCCTGATAAACTCACCGATGACTCATCTCATCTCACGCTCAAATACCTCTAATAAAACCTTAATGAAATCATACATAGCAAAGCCTCGCTTGTTTGGGACACATTTCTTGAAATATAGTGGATGACAAATGCCCCATGGGTCAATCATAAAATCTCTTCCACGGTCAAACAAAGGATCCAAATGCATATTTTTAGAATTGTATTATTTGGAATATTTGATGGTGAAATACAACAGGGAGCTTGTTTGTTTGTTCTTCCTTTGTTAAAGGATTTTGAAATGACATGTGGGGTTACCAGTAATAATAAAAGATGATTGATGAGAAAATGACAAACAATATAGGCCTTTGGGGGCTTTTGTATAAAATATATACAGATGTAAAATCATCTACAGTGTATATGGAGACCTCTACTTCAGAGAAAAATATTGTACACACTATGAGCATATAAGTTTAGATTTAGTTTAGATGTTTTGAAAACTGCTACATGTAGGCAGAAAGAAGGTCTACTCATGAGTCATGAATACTCATCAATTTTCTAGAAAAAAAAGAGGTTCTCTTTATCGATTTTCTCAGGGCTGTGTACATGTTCATGTACATGTAGTAGAGACATTCACGTACCAGCACCTCTTGAATATACCTTCGTTATTCATTTTGTTCAATTAATCTTACGATCTAGACAAATACACTTTACATGGTCGGCCTATGTATGTTGCTATTTGAAATCAGATAAAAAAATTCATGTAAAACTTTTGAATTCCAGAAATTTCACATACATGTACCAATATAATTCAACAAAAAAAATTATCTACAAATTCTGATTTTGTCTTTTTTCTTTAAAGGCTCATGGAAAATTTAATACAAATTGGGTGTTTACCAAATAACAAGTATTGTTTGTCACTAAGAGTGGACCTCACTTTTATGACAGACAGGTCTTGTGTACCGTAATGTCTCTGTGCCCTAGACTACCGGGTATCGAATTTTCTCATCATCACGTCAAATTTCCCTCACCATCGAGATGTGAAGGCAAGTTTGAGAATTTTCTGGTGGGACCACAGGTTTACTGCTTCAGAAACCTTTGAACACACAGACCCATTAATTGGTAATGCAACCATATCTGGTATCAGCGAATTGTGATGCAATGCACACAGACATTGACTATTACATGTACAGTATGTGGCTTTAAATTTTCGGTCACCTGATCAAGTCTAAATATTGAAAGCTGATTTAGATTGGTAAGCACATATTACACCCCAATCTGGGATCCCTAAAGTTTTATTTTTTCCTCATTGCCATTTCCTGGTTTAATAAGTAACTTGAATTCATGATGGAATATAATTTGACCAGTTTTGTGCCTTTATTACATGTAGGTTGCATAAAAGGTGGACATTTATGTCATGTCATGAGTCTGTACCTTAAAATACCCGACATAAACAGCGAAACCTTGGAAGTAAAGCTCAGATTTCATGCTTTTCGTAAGGTTGCAAATGCTATGTCTACACGAGTGACATATAATAGAACGCATACGTGTAATGCAATGCGTCAAGTCTTAAAGCTGGATTTAAGTCTTCGCAGTCTGGCTTAGTCTGGATTTCCAGACTCTATCTTGAGTTTGAATATTTCATCTCACCGATGTACATATTTATGTTTGTAAAAACATCTAGGTTAAAGGTGGAGCTCCGGTATAGGCGAAAAAATAACTGATGCATACATGTACTGGTGCATGTAGAACTACATGTACAGTATACACATGTACAATGTACATGAGTAACCTTTCCAAATAGACTGCTTTACTACCATATTATTCAAATTTATGGATGTATCTTTCCTGGGGACCTACATGTATAGTATAGTGACAAGTTATTCCTTTAACTTGTTATTAATGAATAAACTACAATACTTGGGAACCAGTCTCCTTTCATGATATGTTGCTATGTACGGGAAGCCTCAGGCAAGCATTCAGGTGGTCAAGAACAGCATTTGTTTAAAAAGGGTATAGAATTGGAATAGTAACCCGGTCTACTTACATTATTTTCACAGTGCGATCGCATGACCAGTACCCATCATTTCCTCTTTAAACATTGGGTTTAATGACTAGATTTAAGTCATGTGATCTGCAATGCCAGTCTTGCTTTGCGGCGATCAGAGAAGAGCAACTCTGACGCGTTTGAAATCGCCCTAGAGAGATTTGTTAGTCAGGCTTCAATTTGGGAGAGGAGGAGATCGCCGGGCTCGGGCCCAGCCAATCTTTTGATACCAATATATCTGATGGTTTAAAATATTTAGGAAATTTAGAGTAATTTATTTTATTAAGCACGTCACATCCCACCTGACTATGTGGTGAGCTCACTGATTTAAAATACGAAAGTAGAAATAGAGGTGCTTAGCAGAAAATGTGTTGAACTAGATCTTTTTTAACTTAAGTTTAATCGGTAAAAGTTTTACAAAAAGTGTAGCGCAATGTGAACCAGTAATGTGTAAATTTCATGATTTGGGGCGCTTCTTATGTACATGTACATGTATGTGTTACATGTATGTAAATGTTGTAATTGTAACGGATAACTTTAACAATTATGTCACAATAACAGCTATTCTTAGTTTTTTAGTTTGAACTACCTTTGAGCATTATTCACATGATTCTGACAATCCTACTCTTTTAAATCTTTATATTTATTATTAGTGGTACATGGTCATGTCAGGTCATGTACATGTACATGTTTTACTTCTATTTTCAGATTTTCACACTTTTTGTATGAATATGAATGCAATGTAACAGAAACCATACAAGACTGATTGTGTGTTTATAAATAACGCTTTTCAAATTGCTGAAAATAGATCACATACAGTAAACAGCACTGCAAAAAGAAAGGGGTGTGTGATAGCAACCATAGGCATGTCTTCATCAGCTCGAGATTGCCAAAGAGCCCGCTATGTCCCGCTAATTGCAACTGCGGTCTGATGAAGACGCAAATTAGCTGGATAATTTAAAATAGTTAAAATAGCGGGTTATATGGCAGTCTCAAGCTGATGAAGACAGGCCTATTTATAGTCAAATTTCTGATGTCAGAACATATACTTTTCAAGAGACACTTGATATTACTGTACAGAATAATCAAAAAGGAGGGGAAAGCTTACAAATTATTGGTTACTTTTACAGGCCTGATAAAAACCCGATTTAAATCGGTTTCCCAATTTTTTTTATTTTTCCCTATTTTTTTTCTTCTTCCCGATTTTTTTTTTTTTTTTTTTTTTTTTTACCAATTCTTTTTTTCTTCCCTTTTTTATCCTGATATTCCTGATTTCCCTCTTATTTTCTCTATTCTTCCCTATTTTGCCCTATTTTTTTTCTCCCAATTTTCTTACTCGAAAGGGGGGAATGTTGTTAAATGCCATTTTTTCCCCGCGAATCCTCTTTTTTTTTTTTACTCAAGGGGGGCGTGGTCGAGTTAGCAGAACTTAACCTTCTTTTGAAGTGCTTCTTCAAGGAAGTATCAAGCAGAAACCCTATTCATATAGAGAAAAGGCCAACTGATTGGTCTAAATCTTGTCAATCATTCACTGCGTCGTCTATCAAACCTCAATTGACAATTCCATCACCATGGCGATCAATGAGAATAATTTCAGGTTGGATGAGTAAGAAGGCAATGAAAGACGTCCACACCGATCTGTCAAGCGTAGGTAACAGGAACTTGATCGTTTCATGCCCCCTCTGTCTTTAATTCCCCAAGATCTGTTACAGATATACCGTCTGATCCATTCTGCGTGTGTGTGTCGACAGAAATAACATTCGTGTCGCTTCTTCTTGTCTCCCACCCCCCACCCCCCACAGATAGTCGAGGATGAGTTGGCGTACATGAGGGAAGGAGTATCCAAGTTCCTTGGATGTCCTAGAGTTTTTCTTTCGCCTCATCGGGATGATAGCCATCACATGTAAACATTGATGATCCTGACTCATCGCAGCTCCAGAGAGAGAGGGTCGGTGAGCACGTCTACAGTTCTTTAATTGCCAGGAAGGATTACACATTGTCCTTGGTCGGTCGGTCGGTCAGTTCCAGACTGGCTGGACAGGGGGATGGACGGTGCGCGCTGACCGCTAGAGCGGAGACGTACGGGAGGCCTGCAACTCGGGGGACGCTTCTCAGACTGACCGAGCATGGCCTGGAAATATGTAATGGGATATCATTAACTCTGACCGGTAAGTGCAATGTTTTTTCGTTTTCTTAAAGTGCATACATGTACATGTAGATGCATAATATGCACTATATAAAAATCTTTTAGTATTATTATTATTATTATTGTTTGTCTGTTTTCTTTAAATGTACACAGTACGTGTCACTTCAAATAAGTTCCAGTAATATACATGTATACATGTGCAGTGTACATGTGTATCAGTATGGCTTACATATATCTCAGCACTAAGTTGAACAGATGACTAGACAAATTGTTATGATTTATTTTTAGGAGACAGCCCATAAAATAGATCATGCGTGCTATACTGCTATTTATCAAGCATCAATTCATGAGGCAGTAATTAATCTTTCAAGGAAACATTCAGACACGTTCAGAACAAGACTACATGTACATGTAGTACATCCATATACTTTATTTTTGTTTTCTGTTCTGGATCTGGACTGTCATTAGTTTACCCAGGAGGGAGCATGCAGGGGGTGCACCCCTCACCCCTTGAGAATATAATGTTATAAATATTAATATTCAGGCAGAGAGGTGGTCTTTTTTGTATAATTTCTGATATTTGTTTTAGTTTGTTTCAATGCCAAAATTACATGTTTCTGTAAAGAAGTGTCAAACTGTACCCAAACGTTTTGTGATCTCTCTTTAAAGTATTACATGAAGCTTTAATTTTGAGTTCTAAAGTGGGTGTTTCATCAAGACACATCAGCCGCCTTCGCAAAGTTCTACCCTTCCAAACTCTGTGGACTTTCCCTTTAAAGCTTATTTTGAGTTCTAAAGTGGGTGTTTCGTCAAGACACATCAGCCGCCTTCGCAAAGTTCTACCCTTCCAAACTCTGTGGACTTTCCCTTTAACCTGGAGGTGCCAGAACAAAGGAAGGACAATGCAGATTGAACAGTCCCACAGTTGTTTCTAAAAACAGTTTCAGTTAGAAAGTACAGCCTTAAAAGGCCAAGGGCACAAAGGGGGGTCTCATTTTTTGTAGATGGCTACTTTTAGCTACATGTTGAAACCTTTTATTAAGGCCGTGATTCCTAGTCTCTTGTGTGAATTTTCAAATTTAAGGAGGGAGTGGCGGGGGGCCCGGGTGGGGGGGGGGGGATTGAATTATCCATTTTATTCAATGTTTGATATTTTTCTTGTTTATATGCTACTAATATAATCTTTTAACATTTGGTAGATTTTATAAGCATGAGAATTTGTCCTGTTTATAAGAATTGCTATTTGGTCATTTTCAACACAAATTATATCACTTTAGATTCATTTGTAATTACATTTTGAAGGCTCAAAAAAAGGTAAAATGAAGTCTATGTATCGATTTTTATTTACAAACATGTCCTGTCTAGTCAGATCCTTATTGATCAATTTCAGAACAAAATAATCAAATAATAGTAAACAACAACAAATTGAGGGGGCAGAAAAAAAGGAGGAGGGGACGAGAAAACAATTTTTTTTTTATACCTACTGTTGAAATAGATACCGGTACATTGTTTTCTTTTTGAATCTGAGTACATGTAGGCCATTTTAAATTTGTTCCTAGCTGTTTTTTATGTACATGTACACAAACAGTTTAGCTGTTTTTTATGTACACAAACAGTTTAACTCACAACTAAATTATTCATACCCTTCCCAAGTTTCCCAACTTTTTTTAATGTGTGACAAAATGATTTTTCCTGATTTTATGTTTCTAAATAATTTGATATTTACATGTACATGGTGTAGCTTACACCAAAAAGTATTCAACAAATGCCCTTTTTCCTTTCCTTCTTCAGTTACGAAAAACATAGAAAACACCAAATTTAGGAGGGGTATAAATAATTCAGTTGTTAAACTGTACAATGTATTTTTAGTTGTACCACACAGTGGTCCACACTCCTGTCAAAGTACCAGTATTTTAGATCATTTGGCTATGTAGTAATCAGCTTCTAATGCCAAATAATCAGTGTTTATAACCTGTCAATAATCACTGTTTTCAGGGTCTTTGATTTGGAGGTTCTCTTTCACAATTTGAGAGAGTTGAAATTTTACAATTCAGACAGCATCAGTTTTCATTTTAGTATTTTGGTTTGAAATGAAATTTTATCTCTTCATATGTTTTCCTTTTTCCATGTAGATGGAAATGGCAGGAATTTGTTATATTATATTTCCTTGTTATTTTGAGAGGGGGGAATTGTATCACTTTTTGTCATCTACCGGTATGTATTGAATCAATGATGCTGATGCATTTAATATTCAGTGCAGGCATACAAACCATGTGTCTATTAAAGAGAAGCTTGTTAGCATGTTGGGGGGGGGGGTACAAATTTTATCCGTTGAAGGTTTTCTTTATGTTTTAAACACGTGTTGAAAACATAATTGGGTGGTACAAATTTTTGTAGGTGATATATAATGATGAAGGCAATATGAGAACCTTTTTGACAGTTGAATCAATCAATGAAGAAATTCATTCTTAGTTTCATAACATACCAGAGGTCACATGGTCTTAGAACAATCAATTTGTTATCAAGGGTATTACAAAGTGGAGTTAATATGGAGTTATTATGGAAAATGAAACTTCTCAAGTAGCTCTAACTGGTAGTTTCTATATAAGCTGTGAGTTATCTATTCAAGTGATTGAAACACGGAAGAAATTTGATTTCAAAATTCTCTAGTACATAGTACATACATGTACATGTACTGTACAGATGATTTTTGTATTCCCATTTCCCATTCAAATATAATGTGGTCTAGTGTATAAATCACTGGAATTTGAACCATTGGTTATTGGTTTTGAATCCCTGTCACACTAATGTCCTTTGGCAAGACATTAATCTACATTTGCCACACTCGACCAAGTTGAGGTGGTACATGCAGGGACTTGTTAGTTGACATGTATGTATTACTTGGCACGAATTAATTCCTTAAAATGCTAGAGCGCCTTAATGACAGCCATGCTAAAGCCGGGGTACTAACGGTGCAGTGTCAGGATTGTCGAGTCAACGTGAGTGCTATACAAACACCTACTATTAATTATTTACATGACCGATGGCACATACATGTACCTGTACTTGTACACTGTACATGACATGAAAATAAAAATATTCTGAATTCAGAAAATGAGGAGAGGATTTCAGACTAATAGTACTCTGCTGACGAGTGACATATAATGCAAAATGTTCTCCCCACATCCTTGTAATCCATTGTAAGCCATTGTAATTAACAATCTAAGAGAGTTAAAAGTTTAAGGGGATAACATCTGAATATTTCAATCGTATGTCATTTTTCTGGAGCCAAAAGGGCATTTATAGCTCATGTACTCTTAATACAGTAATGTTGGTTATTTGATGATATCTACACAATAGCTCCAGCAGGGCCTGTCTTTGTGCTTTCTTCATGGAACTTGTGAATAAATTTTAAAATTTTGGAGGACCAACACTTGAAGGCCTACATACTGTACTGTACATGTACAGTATATACAGTAGCAACAGACTTGAGTTTTATTCCGTTGGTGTCACGCTCTTTCTTAAGCTTGACAATTCCAAATTTGTATCATTACGAAACATCATTTTTCCTGAACGCTGCGCCAAGCCTACTTTACAGAGCTGTTTAATCACTCTGCAACGACAGGATCGCTTTGTGACAGCCTGATTGTAACATCTTTTCTTGTGGGACGTGGATGATCATTCTCTTGGGTTTCCCTCTGGTCATCTCAGATTAGAGAGTCCATAGCTACATGTAGGTTCACACGGGAATGGACTGTCCAAGTTTTAAACTTTAATTTTGCGAAATCTTGAAATTACGAACCACAATCCACTATCAAACCATGTAAACCGTCCGAAACCGCCCCTCCTTTTACTCACTGAACCACCAAAACCATCTGTCCGTTTTCAATGCGCTATAGTATCAGTTCTAAGGTGTACCGTTATAATGTTATATGTGCGTAATCCTTATGATGTCTACAGTAGGATTCTGCATAGAAAAAATAGTGGATGTTTCATTTTGTTCAGAAAAATGTCAAAATGAGAGCAATATTGCAAGTTTTGCAACATCTTCCAGTGAGAAATAGACAATTTTGACAAAATCTCTAGTTGCTATAAATGGGTTTAACATTGACAAGGGTTCATATGGGATCTTAACAACAAGAAGTTTTGAAAGACAAGCCATGTAATACGGTAGTACAGTAGCCTAGTCAACTTCTAGCTGGCGTCACCTGACTCACCTCAAAGTAAATTGCATCTGCACAGATCGCGCTAACCTTAAATTACTAGTGGTTTAAATAACTTCAAGTAAACTTTAAGTTTCATACTTACGTTTATAAACTTTATAATGTACAAGATTAAACTTTAAATTAGTACACTGTCGTGTGAACTGTGAACCTAGCTTCTGTCCAGTCATTAAACACATAAGGGGGATAGGGTTTAATTGAGTTAGACAGGATTCATTTTACGATTACGATTCATCACTGAGTGTTTAACAGTTGGCTTCCATCTTTGCTTCATTCAATAAGGAAATTGAATCAAGAGTGCAGGTGTCATTATGGAAAGCACTCCCCCTATATTTAATTTAAGCCTTCTTGTATCAAATAAAAGCTAAGTATTTGGATACACTGTCCAGAAATTTGCTGCAACTATGTAATGGCGCATATCGTAAAACCAGAAACTTGTGTGATATGAAACTCGCAACTCATAAACATTGGTCATTTTTGCGGCGAGGAGTTTTGTGAATTGCAAAATTTTAGTGCCATGTCAGGTGTGATTCAATTCATTCACATCAGGCATGTAAAACCTTGGCTTATCTACATTGTAAAAGTGCAGGGCTCTGATCAAGGGCACCTCAGTGTTACATATGATGTGAATTTTAAAAGTCAATTATAGACTGTGGCAACATTATTTTTGTAATCTGCAAACATTATGCAACATATAGCTAACAAATCAGACCTTAACAAATTGCCGTTAAGTGGCAATCAGTAGCTAAATATCACATCATCAAAAATGTTACGTACATAACTCGGTGTCCACTTCATGCTGATATTTCCCTTATAATTTTAATTTTTCTGACAAAGTACATTAGATGTTAAAACATACTGTAAACAAAACTCAAACCCATTGCCATATCAACTTTTTTCAATTTAGTTATTAGAATATGGCCAAAACAAATGTGGACACCGAGTTATGTACAGTACATCTTATTCTCTTCATGCTTTCTCTTTGCCTCATTGTCAGATATGGTTTTGCATTAGTCTAATAACGACTTCAATTGAAGGAATGATGTGTTTCCTGAATGAAACATAATTTGCAATGTGTAAATAGTTTGTAAACTACTATTACAGGACTGAAATGTAAGATTTCTGTCCTTACATATAATCGTACATAACTGTGGACACCAAAAGTAAGTAGTTTTACATTCAAATAATATTTAAATTCTTGTTCCTTAAATTCAATAAATGTTTGTTTAAATGAAAATGCAGAAGGGTGCAATTCACGCTGTATGGAATAAATAAATTTATTTATGATAATTATTTCAAATTTTTGATTGGTAGTAACGTACATAACTCGGTGTCTTTTCATAATGGTGTCTTAGTTATGTACATGACATGAAAACGTTCAAACTGCAATATTTTGTAATATTCTTCTCACCAAATCAGACGTGTGTATGTCTTATACATTTTTTACTACCTTACCATGACAAATAACTAAATATAGGTGGTCTTATTGGAAAAACAAAACATGGAATACGTACATAACTGTCACGTACATAACTCGGTGTCCACATTCATTGTTGATTAAATAACACATACAAGTTAAAATGGGGAATCCAATGTTATCAGTGCTCTTCATTCACCTATATACACCATTACATTATCATTTTGAAAGAATACAACATGTTTTTGTATAGATTCTGTTGCACTGGTATGTACATAACTGCAGGACACCAAACATTTTCCATTTACAGAAATCAAAATATTTTTAAAACGATGACCCAGAATGAAATGATCTGATTGGAAATCAAAGATAAAGTGAAACTTAACATTATAACATTGCAATCTTGTAAATAAATCAATTATTTATGCACCATTTTTCAGTTAGTAAAGTTTGAAATTTGCAGGACACCAAAGTTATGTACATATCACAAAAATTGTATCACATGTAAATGGAATAAGAAAGTAAAATAATAGGAATTAACTCAACAGAAATGTTAATTATTACATAGATTCTACATCAAGATAAAAAAAAATCATAAGTTTTGCATCCCATTAGTAAAAAATCTGGTAACCAATTAGTGCATGTTTTGAATGTAACATTAAAAGTGCTGAAAATAGGCCTTTTTACATCATAAAATTGCTCTAAAATCTTTAATTTGAACTCAATGAAGCTGAAACCTTGTTTGGAGCTTCCCCTGATGGTACTTTCTAATATAAAAATGCTAATTTGTGTCTGGGTCTCATGGTTTTGGATAATTAAACAATTTTCCAGTGTTCAATCTAAGGGTACCCTTGATCTGAGCCATGCACAAAACCACTTGCATATCGTGTGAAAGCTTGATAATTGTATACGGCCAACAGAAACCAAAAATGTTTAGCTTCCAGAAGGAAGGAGGAAGCTCTTTTTTCTTCTTCAAATGATCCCTTAATTTGTACGCCTGGCAGAAAAACTTGTAGACCTTGGTCATATGGTGTATGGAATCATTGTTAACGCTGTCTTCGTCTTGCAGCAGGTAGGGAATGAGAGAGAGCGCGATCAAGAAATAAAATAAAACCGGGCAGATTCTGGACTATTCTTTTCTGGCCCTCGATCAGGGGCTGTTTTATGAAGAGTTTTGATTGATCCAAATCAGTCGCAAGTCCCCCGTCTCTTTGCGATTGATATCGATCGCAATCAAGATTAATATCAACTCTTTCCAAGACGGGCCCAGGAGAAGATATCTGGGCAGTGCCTCATGAAAGCTTTATGTACATGTTATAGAGTAACGAAGCTGTGACATCATAAACGTATATTTTTTATAATTTCTCAATTTTTACTTCACTTTCCGAAAGAGCATCAAATAAAAAGATTTTCTATAGGAAGTTAGGAACTCAGTGTTATATTGCTCTGGTTCGTAGTGTTATGAACCAGAGCAAAATAACAATGAGTTCCTATAGGAAATCTATTTATTCAGATATATCTCAGCCAATACTTAACAATTGATTTTCAACATGCAGCCATTATTTTTTGATGCTCTTTTGGAAAACGAAGTAAAAATTGAGAAATTCTAAAAATAGTTTTTTTGATGACGTCACACTTCACCACCTGATACCCCTACTACACAGGAAATACACCAGAAATGAGAGATTAAAAAATGTGTGAGGGATAAGGAAGGATGGGATTAAATGTGCAAGTGTATTTAGGATTTCCTCAATAATGTTGTATGTCACATACGCTTTTGAAGATGAGTCATGTGGTGCATGCACACAGAGAAATTAAACACCAAAATAATCATGACAAATTGACTGACAAATATTAAAGATACTATGTCCCTTTTGCAGCCAGCATCAAATTCTGTAGAACTTTGCAGGAATTATGAATATTTAATGTATGTCCTATCTGTGAAATTTCTGGGGGGGGGGGGGTGTTTCACAAAGATCCTACATACAGTATATGTAAGCTGAACTTATATCTCTAAGTGGGACTTAACAATTATGGAAAGCCGTAATTGGCATCCTTGAAAATACTTTGTAAAAGTTATTTCAAAAAGGAAAAAATGTTGATTCAAATCATTCATATTTTCTATTATCAAGGAGATTTCATGTTCTTGATGTGGAATTTATGAAAAGTCTAAAATACTTGTATTTTTGCTTTTGAATATATTTTACTTGAAGGCTACAAATGGCTCTCCATAATGAATAAGTCCAACTTAGAGTTAAGTTTGACTTTAATAATAGGATCTTTGTGAAATACCCCCTGCGTTTCTCCCATTACTGAATACGGCAAAAGATGTCTTCCTCAAGAATAGACTGCTCATTGAAGTTACCCACTTCTGTTTCTTGAAGGAAAAAAGGTGGATATTCTTTAATAACCCAAACACAATTTTTTGATTCACATTTATTCTTGTGTGGGCCATGCCTACCCATGGCCCATATGGAGCTCTATATTTACATGTACACTGTATATATACTGTACAATAGATGAATGCTTTTTTCAAACATGTTTGCTTTCAAAGTCTGTTCGTCGCATCGTGTGAAATGCAGCACCCAAGTCACATGATTCATTATTCCCCTAAACAATTATTGTTTGACCTTATACATAGAAACTGGATCAAGAGAGTTAAGCCCAGCCCTGCTTCATGGCTATCGAAACCCCTGTTTAGCATTGAATGGTTTAATGAGCACTCCCTTTCAAGAGAGACTATTTTGAGATAGCGTCTGATGTATGTAGGACTTTGTAGGTGTGTGACATTTAGTCATGCCTCTTAAGGTATACATGTTATTCACCTCTGATGAGAAACTGTAGGCCCCATGGTGTAGCTAGTAACTAGCTACAGGGGCCTTGGGGGCATCTATTCCACAGGAAAAAATACACGGGGCTCGAGGCAAATTCGCCCCAGAAATGCCAAAAAGAATGTCATAAAGACCCTCCCCTCCTACTGAAAATACAAATGTTTTGTCCAAACTCATTGTCATATTTTTTTTTATATGAGAGCATTTGAAAAGCAATCCTTTTCAAGAGACGTAATTTCTATGATATTCCATACCTGTACTGACATAAAAAGAATCAGCAAGTTCTCAAGTTATTTTGTATCTGTACATTGTACAAGAATTCAACCTTCTTTTCATTTGATATGCTGTTATTGAGCTGAAGCTTTGTCTGTACAGATTGCTCACGCAATTTGTTTAATCTCGGCTCTCAATTTGTTGTACATGTGGTATGCTAATTGATATTTCAGTTTCATTATCTCTTGTGTCAAGTGCGGATGATGGACTGTGTATTTTTCATCTGAAGCATCACTTAAAAAAGTTAATTCTTTACAATCTGTTTGTATAAGTACGTACCAGGAAGAATCTATTGTGTAGAGCATTCCGTTAGTACTCTATTAGAGTTTTATTGCTGCTAAATTCAAATAAAATGTTATCCATAGGATTGTAGAATGGGAACCTTCATTTGTTGATTTATTGGAAAGCACTGATGAGGATTCGGTTTCATGTTCAAAGTTTTTATAGATTCTCATTAGTGTTTATTTGTGCTTCCAATTTTGCTTCTTTCATCAAGATTCAAATTACATTTGTATACCGTAGGCAGCTGCCTTGATTATTAACTGGTAAAGAAAACTGATGTCTCTTGTACAACTATTTCACTTTTGCTTTGATTTTTTGTCTTTGTTTATGATGACACAATTGTAAGATACACTTCGCATTTCTTTATGTATGATAACACAGGGCTTGGTGACTACACGTTAGACCTGTTTTGTGCACAGTTGCCATTCATTTACACTTTGTGAAAACCAACCACGGTACTGCTTCAAATCTAAACAAGCCTTCTTCTTCTTCTTCTTCTTCCAGTGTAAGTGCTGCTTCAAGGCGATGAAGATAAATGCCTTTAGTGTGTATACAAACTGTAGTCAGCTTTTACATGTTTGATACTAATCAGTGTTTATTTCTGTTTTGTTCATCCTTTACAGGATAAAGCAAGGACTAATGGTCTAATCTAAGAGGACACCATGCCCATTGCAGAAATGAAACAAGCCCACAATGCCAAGAGCACCCCTCTGGGAATCCTGAACAAAGGTCCAGAGTTCTTCAGGCAGCAGGCACTACGGAACCAGAGACGCCATGGGAAGACCGCAGCTGAACAGCTGGCCGAGTCCCGCTCCCAGTTCTTGAAGTGGGACCCTGCTGCCCCTCACAAGCAGCTGAACGACAACAGCAACAATCACAGCACCAACAGTCGACTTGATAGTAATAGAAGTAATCTCAAACAGACTGGAGATAGGACAGTATCACCGTTGGCTCACGAGGACAAAGTCATTAGACAGGAGAGGATCGATGAGTTTGAGAAGCGGGAGGGCCGCAAAGGACGCGACAAGAACCGGGATAATCGGAGATCGAAGAAGCGTATGAAAGACCGTGGTAATGATGTAAATGGGAATAGTAATAAAACGATAGCATTTGAGAAGGCATCGCTGGATTCCCCTGAGCATGATAAGAATTTGAAAGAAGCAGGAACTCCTAAAATAAGTAGAAATGGAGGAGAAACTAGTGGAACCACAGATGATGCAGAATCCAGTTTCCAAAGTAGAAGGTCCAGATCAGAAGCGAGGTCCCAGGCCTCCCCTCGACCTTCTGTGAAAGATATGGTCTCTAAGATTGGAAGTGAGACTTCAAATGAAAGGACAGTTGATGAAACTCCTACCAGATCACTGGATCACTCGGGGAGACAGAGACCAAAGAGAAATCTAAATTTTATGTCTAGTGAATCAAGTGAAACAAGCCCAGTCTTACCACGAAAGGGGGATTACTTCTCCCGCAACGCAAGACCTCCAGCAGTCAGGGGTAGGGAGCGCGTGAGAACGCCCAACGTATCAAAGCCAAGAAGCAAGGTTGTGAATCCCAAATCCCCGACAGGATCTCACGTTCAAAATGTCCTTAATGTTCTTCATCAGCAAACAAGTACTTCATCTTCATCCCATGATGAAACTCCAAGAAGAAACTTGAGGAAATGTGGTGCAAGGGTCAGGGGAAAGTCCTGTCCACCAACAAGTCGAGCGACCCCCTCCCTGGCTGATCTGCTGGCCAAGGATGCAGAGGGAAGTAGACCTCGAAGTAAGGACTTGAACGACCTGGACCTTCTCACCAGCACAGAGAGTGATGATTCAAACATTGTCAAAGCTAGGATCAGATCTTTCCAATCACCGGCATCCTCCACAAAGCAATCTTTAGTGAAGACCATATCAAAGAAACTATCCAACACAACTTCAGATGAACAAATGCCATCCGTTGGTGGCAGTAGTAATCATTCATTATCAAAAGGGAAATATCCAGTTGAACGCCAAGTATGCGCCACAACTCCTTTAAATCATTCGCCTGTTAAACCGCCCAGGGGGATTGAAGGAAAAGCATCACCAAAAGGAAGGTCTCCAATAGTCCCTGATCCATCAGATATTTATTCCTTTCCTCATAAGCCAAGTAATTTACGTGCAACTAGAACTCCCAAAATGCAATCGTCAACATCAGATGCTAGCCATTGTTCTTCATCAAGTGACAAAGATGTGGAAACTCCAGTCTTACATCCCAGACTTATTTTTGATGAAGACACAAAACCATTCTCAAAGAAACCATTGCGGAAGTCCAAGTCTGCAGACGTTGGTCTTAAGAGTAAGGCAGAAACATCAAGGTTATTGGTCAAGTCATCAAGTTCTGGTAAACCTGCACTTCCAAAGAAACCAGATTTGTCCATAATCGTCAAACGCACAAGGTTGTCATACCATCTGTATGAAGAAGTAACTGATCCTAATCCGGAGCCAATTCAGGAGACTGCTGTTGATCCAAAGGACAATGTCTTTGAGAATCCAGCGCACTTCAGTGACCCAGAAGAATCCTTTGAGATTGTCCCACATGTGATTGACCCTGCCCAGCCTTCCTTATCCACCAAACCTGATAATGTAGCCATTGTGGCCGAAGACAGGGAAGAAGGGAAGGATGATCCAAAACAGGCCTCGATGTTCTCTTCATTAAGTAGCCACATGAAGAGGTTAAAAGGTATGCTCTTACGGGAAAAGGACCCGCAGGTAATCCCAAGAGAACAAGAGCAACTCAATGAGGAGCAGCAAGATTCTGAAGGGAACACCGAACAGATTTTGCCAGATGAACAGTCAGGACTTTTTGCTAAAAATAGCAAAAAGATGAATTACCAAAGTCCTACACAGAGAAAGCTAGCAGCTCAGTTGGGGTTAGAGTGCAAGGAAAGAGTTGGCGAATTAAAATGTAATGGTTTAAAAGAAAAAAATGATGAAGACACACCCTTGAATTCTTCTGGAGAATTGGGAGTAAAGAGTGAAAACAGTAATGATAGTGAGAGCAAGAATGTTAAACTAATGCTACCTGTACACTCCAAGTCTTTCAGCTGGGATGACTTGAAAAGGAAGCGAAAGTTGAAGACATCTCTGTCTGATAATACCTCCCTGGCTACATCAATGAGTGATGACAAACCAACAAAGGGCAAGTCTGAAGGACAAGTAACCTCGAGCCACGCACCTTTCCAGATGCCCCATGAGAAACAAAAGCAGGATTTAAGTAAGAAACTTGAGCAGTTCTTGAAGAAGAGCAAGGCGTATGACAGTCCGGGGAGCTCTCCAACCAAAGGTTCTTGTGAATCAGGGAAACTGAAAAAGAAAGTGAGTTTCGATGACAGTGCATTAGCAGAGGCAACAGAAAAGACGTCAGAAAAGAAACCCTTGATTAGGAAGGTTTCAATTACACCTTTGAATCAGAATTATGATGAAGTGGAATACAATAAGGACTTGAAGAAAGATTTAGTGGAAGAGACCATCATCATCGACAGTTCCAATTCCATTCGATTAGCTTCACCCAGGTCAAAGCATAATTCATCTTCATTATCAGGCACCAGAGCTGTGCAAAAAGACAAGATTCCAAACATCATTGAAGACTCCTGTGGAGATGCAGCACTCAAGCTGACAGGTGGCAAAGGGTTGACCAAAACTGAAGAGGTTGAGATGTTAGTTGAATTGTACGATGATCCAGGACCAGAGCCATCTCTTGAAAAGTCCTTGGACAAGGAACCATCTTCAGATGACAATCGAGGTGGTGCCAGCAGACATTGCAAAAAGACTTCCAAGCTCGTGGACTTCAGAAAAGCTTCTGTGAGTACAGACCTGGACACATCCCCAACCCATGATTACAAAAGTGCACCTCATGAGGGTCACTCCGAAGTGAAGCACAGAAGTGGTACATCCTCTTCGGGTAATGCAAGAGTGAAAGGAGAATATGACACATCATCAAGGTCCGATGACTGTGGGTTAGGAGCGACCAGAGGAAGGGTTAAACATTTAAAACCCTACAACGCAAGACCATTCCGTAACAAGAACTTCAGCAGTGATGAAGATGTTATACCCGAGGAATACACGCGGAAGTCCTTCTGGCAGACAAAAGCCCAACTAGACATACAAGTACCGAACAGTAAACTAAAGACTGGTCGAGCCATTGAACAACGTCTTGAGAGCTACGAATCTTCAGGTGATGGGGATGCCTCTATGGAATCGTCCAGCATGCGTCGTTCCAAATCAGAACCAAGTAATGCCACATCTGCCCATGAACTAGATCAGTTCTTTGACAGGATGGGTCTGGATGACAGCATCCTGAAGGTGGTCGGTAAACCACACATCTACGACGAAGAAGAGGTCTTCCACGAAATGCATGTATGGAGGACGCGAGGACACCGGGGATCGGAGAGCGATGACTCCAACACCTCCTATGCCATGTCAGAGACGAGCAATGTCAGCGAGGAAGGGGTGATGAACTTGAGGAAGTTCACCAAGCAGCTCCCAGACCAGTCTATGTCCATTGTCACCAAGAATGCAAGGGTCATTAAGTGGATGTGCCAGTGCAAGAAAGCCAGGAACCAAAGCATATCATGACATCCGCTTGCTGCTTCCAATCCAAACCCTACACATGTAAGTATTTCATTTTTCTATAAAGAAGCACTTGTAAACTGTCCATTCAGTGATGATAGAGCTTCCCTTCCAAAACTGCTACTGAGGCTTAATAAGCAAATTTACATGTACCAAAAGCAGATCGTTTTTGTTCAGTCTGATAACTTCCATTTTGATATATATATGTCCTGTTTTTAATAATCGGCCCAAAGCCACTGTTTTTTCAGTACAAGTATTTGGAGTCGACACATGTTCATGTACATTTGAAAGTTTGAACACTATTGATAGTTTTGGTACATGTCTCTCTGGTCCTCTGGATATTTGGAATGATGTGTTAAACATACACCAAACTCTCCAGCATTTCACCACTTTATTTGTGCTTTGTTGTGTACTATGATATCACAATGGAAGGGGGGGGGAAATTAGAGGTAGACTTGAAACATTGCCCCCCCCCCCCCCCCTCTCCTCCATCTATGATAGATCAATGCTTATGATCAGGGACCTGTTTCATATAAACCTTTTTTCAGTGACAAATTACAAAAAATCAATGACAAAGCTGCTGATAACCAATCAGAAGCAAGGATTTCAGTAGCTTATAACAAAAACTGTCATTTGTCACTGATGACAAGTTTGGTGAAACAGGGACCTGTAATTCAACCTGACTTCACAAAGAAGGTTCTGTAGCAGGTGGAGCTGTCTTCTATAGATAGATCCACTTGATGCTCTGTCTGATATCTCTTGACAGGATGACTAAGACTAAGATGCCCTTAAAATAGACGTCATGTATCGTTTGCAAACGCGAGTATTGTCAGCTCTGAAAACTACACCCGCAATTCGTCTTTATAAAGACATCACCAGGGTCCCTAAAGATATGTTTCATGCTACAATTGCAAAGTGATCTTATCAGTTTTAGATTGTTACGTTTGCATTTTCAAGTGATATGTAGAGTGACACTCAAATTTCCATTTTATTGACTAAGCAAGGAAACTGGGGGCCAACGCTGTTGCTAGGCATCTTTTCTTCAGCTATGAGTTAGGTTCATATAACAGGTTGTGAACCTAAAGTTTAACTCCTGGCTATACACGTTTTCTTATCGAAACTTTGAGGATTTCTTGTACTTAAGGACTGCAAACGTGCTCATACTTTCAGAAGCTCAAGGTTTCCTTTAAGTTGTAAACCTCAAGTAATCTCATGGTTAGCATGATAGCTACACGTATAAGCTGCGGGATGGCCGGAGTGCATGAAGGAGGGAGGCGGGGTTGTCTCTTCAAGTTAGATTCCTTGCAGACATAGTTCACTGAGCTTTAATTCGCCACCTTACTTGATCGGCTACCGGTAATAGTTTACAATCTTGAACAACAGTCATTGTTTCAATGCTGCTTGAAGCTGCATCATTGTTAGTTGGTCATTGTTAGAAACTTCAAGTTGTCATTATTTACAATGATGCTGTGCGAACATTGCTAAATGTTGCTATTTGGTTCGACTCATCCTAATGGCAATAAATATAGTCGGAACATGCAGTCTCTCATGTCGAGGGGTCAGTGACACAAAGACGTAACTCCATTTTGGCCATTTTGAGAAAAAGTGGTTTATGTGTCACTGAGCACTTGGGCCTTAAGGAGTTAAGTCTATGTTTCACTAGTCATTAACTTCAATAGGATGTTGAGTGGAGTTAAGTCTTTGTGTTTCCTGGAAAGCCCACATTTTTCTGAACATTTTGATATCAAATACTCATTTTGGCAAAATAAGGAGTTACGTCTTTGTGTCACTGTACCCTCGATATGGGACTGAAACAACAATTGTTCAAAGTTTCAAACTACGGTACACTAAAGCAAAACAGTCATGTCTAACTTCATGTACAAGCTTGCATAACCTCAAAGTTAATTGTCCCTGGCAGCGTGTTGCTATCTTGTATCGTGTTAACTACAAGATTGCTCATGGTAGATAACTGTGTAAACTTCAAGTTTTGTAACCATGAGTGTCCATAACTACAAGATAACCTTGAAGGTTAAAACAAAGGCTTTAACTTTATTTTCACAGATTATTGTGTGAACCTAACTAAAGACCTTTCAGCCTCCCTGGAGTCTTTCACAAAAACATTGAGCAATGTGTTGACATGATGTTAACATTAATACTTCTGGAGAATGAAATTCCTTGCTAGTCTTGTAATCCAAGCTTCTTGCAACATGGAGATTGCTGTTGAGATGCTATTGAAGAAAAAGGGGGAGAGAGACCCGGTTGGGTGGGGGGAGGGTGGAAAGTGACAGAGGGAAAGGGGTGGAGAGAGACCGGGAGGGAGGGACAGAAGAAGAAGAAGGTGGACAAAAGAAGAAGAGAGGGATAAAGACTTAAAGAAGAAAGAGGATGGGATTGATGTGAAGGAGTAGGGTATATACAAAAGTTGCTTTTGCAGCAAACATGTTTTACCGGTACCCAAGTGTTTTCTGCTACGAATAATGATGGCTAACTTCTTGATGAATTTGTTCTGAATTTCAAGAACAAAGATGCTCTTCCATTTTACCAATGATTATAAACAAACAAAACCATTAATAACAAAACCTGCTGAGTGTTTCGGGCAGTTTCAATGGCCCAAGTCACTAAGTAGATCATAACTAGGTCTAGATGCAAAGACTACTGGTTATATTTACCATCACAAGTTCATTTGATTTGCAATGGAATGTAGTCCACTGTAAATGACATTGACCTCTTTACTAGAAACATAATAGACTTGATGAACTTGTTTTGTTCTCATATCCCAAATTGCTTGAAGTGCAAGTATTCTTAGCTTTATTATAGTGAGCAAGAAGTAACAGTTTTAAATGAACTTGTGCAGTAGGTGTAGCATACATGTCGGCCACATTTGTCTTTTATAGCTACGAAACAAATGTACCTTGTTCTATTGTTCTAATAAAATTTAATGTCTCTAAAAGCAATATCTAATTATCTACAAACTTAGCCACAAAGTTTTTAAAATTGAGAATTTTGATAGAAGATAGTGATTTGAAACCCATTCAAAGATGTGGACTTGGTACCTTTACCACTGCTACATTTCACAAACAAAGAAGTGCTCAGTATTAAAGGCATGTGTTGACAGATCCCTCCTTAAGATCATAAGGAAAAGACATCTCCAATTTGTTGAGAAGCAGAGGGAGATCAGTGCATCACATACATGGATATGTTCATTCGGGTGACTGGTAACAGAAGTAACGTCACATTACACAGAACCAGATATAGAAGTAGATGGGAAGCCTTGGAGCTGGAACAGACAAGGTACCTAGCAAGCAAGCAATATTTCACAGGCAAAAAAAGTGTTTTTATCCAAAGATGTTTTGCAACATAGAGCAATATTCATGATTAATCGCACTTCCCATTGTTGGCTCTGACTGACCCTAATTCAATTCTTTCGGTCCCTCCTTGATTCAATTTAAGATCAGTTGGCATAGCTTTGGTCTGCTAGATTAGCCTACTTCTTGGAACAAAACAGACAAAACTCTTCTACGATTCCAACTAAATCACCAATACTCTTCTACTCCCATTCATGACAGGTTTTGTGGGTAGATCAACAAATGGAAAAAGGTCTAGAATCTGTTCAATCAAATTAATGTGCCAAAATCTTATTCCATTCTGAATCCATCCAAATCAGCTATTAAGAGAATGCTAAGAAATTGAAGTCGAAGATCTTTTGGCAGTCAGTAATACCCTTGTAATTGCTGAGTGAAGTGCTTTTCATCAGTTCTGATCTGAAATTGCCTTAGTGCTAAACTCTATCCACCTACATGTACATGTAATATGTCAAAGTTAAGGGGGTACTTTCCGATGACAGTCAGAAGAATTGGTAGGAGAGGCATTCTGGGACAACTTTTTGATTTTATGCAATAAATAAAAACATGTCATTAGCAGTTTGGTTTAGGCTTTTAATAGTGGAAACGTGGAAATGTGGATCGCATGGTCTGCGGTTCGAGTCCCGCTGTGGCACTAATGTCTTTTGCCAAGGAATCTACATTTTCCACACATTTGACCCAGGTGATGTGAATGGGTACCTTGCAAGAATAAATACTTTGAAATGCTAGAGTGACATATGGAGAGCCAGGAGTATCGCGTGATTCGCGTCTGACAGACATGAGCACTATACAAGAACCCAATATCAGTATTATCATTATCATTAAATGTCCATGTTTGGAATGTCATGATGATTATTTTGTGACGTACCTGTAGTCCTGTTCAAATACACCCGGCATTTATTCACACATGCATGGTACCATCAAATAAAGTTGTTATCTCGCCTTTAATTGTTCATTATGTAGAGTACTCCTTGGGGCATGTGAATATTAAAAAGATCTCTTACATACAATGTAGCAGAGAGTGAGAATCTTTTTCAGATACAATGTAATGAGCCTCGAGCTCCTCATCTCCAATTACGTCTCGTGGCAAAGCATTGTTCGAACGTGTTGCCCTTTTCTAGGAGGCTGTGACTTCTGACATTTTGATGAGAGCATGATGAAGAGTATAATGCTGATGTAATAATTGAATGTGGGAGGATAGAGGCCGTCTTGGCCTCCTTCTAATCTATCTAAGACACTTGCAGTGTATTTACATTGTAGGATATTTGTTTATAAACCCATTCCTTTTTTCTTAATATACTATCAGTTTATCCTCCTCAAATTGGCAAGAAACATTTTTTTCTAATTCCACTCAAGTCTCGTACATATTTGTTCAACCGATAACCATTTAGAGTTTTCTTAATGTCTAAATAATTTAGCAGTTTTGCCTCCAATTGGCTTCAATATGTACATGTAATTGTACAAAGTTATTTTTTAAAAGTATATTAAATGAGCTAATGAGAATAATGATAGTAAATTGAATATTAAAAAACATGCCAATTTAGGCACAGAAGTAACTATTATAAATGTTATACCATGTTGCCAATTGAGAGGCTACAATGATTACATTAGAAAAGTTTCTATTCACGAAAAGCACAATTAATGTACTAGCTGCCTTAGAAAATGACTCAAAGTTTTCTGTAATTTTCGCTCTTACTGCTCATGCATAATTGGGTATTTCAAAGCAGTCTGGATCGAAAAATAATGCAGTAATTTAACATCTTGTAAATTAAGATCAAGAACCATTGTATCGTGAAAGAGTTGTACACAATGGATAAGACTTATGTAGAATGCAGCGAAAAAAATACACTGGGGCTTAGGGCGAATTAGCCCCGGAATGCCCAAGAGAGCCCCCGAAAGTCATAAAAGAGCCCCCAAATTTTGCATAGAGTTCAATGCAAAACAAATTTATAAAGAGGTCATTTTCATGAAAGCAAGCTTGAAAAGTAGCCCCCAAAATTGTTAAAGTAATTTTTTCCCTGGACTAGAATGTCATAGAAAGAAAAATACATTTTCAAACCTTCCAACCCTCCCAATTTTGGCAAAAAAATTCCCCTTTTCACCTCATTTCCCCCTTTTCATCTCATTTCCCCCTTTTTCACCTCATTCCCCCATTCAGATTTTGCCAAATCACAATTTTGATGTGCCTAAATTGTCTTAACAAAGAAGTCCTGAGTCATCAGTCGCCATGCATCAATCAAACGTGTTACTTTTTAAAATGTTAAGTACCACCTGTACTGTACATGTATGTGCATTTTTAATACAGTCACATTTTGTAGGCTTTATTCCTCTTACGTAATACCTCACACGATGTATTTTGTAGCGACGCAAATTTCCAGGATACAAGCTATTATTTCCCATTGTGTTACAGATGATGTTCAAAATTTTCATTAAAAATTCTATATTTGGGGAGAAGGAGTGTGAAATCCTGACATCCAATGTTGAGAGGTCTAGCTGTGCTTTTTTTAGGGGGGGGGGGGTAGGTCAGCATGTGTTTTGCTATAGGGCCTACCCCTGACCCTAACCCCTAAATCAGTGACCATGATGTATTAAAGTCAGGTTTAAACCATGGACCTACTATGTTTAAACCATGTAGTAGGTCCATGTTTAAACACAGTTAGCCTCTTTGAGCCTGTGAGTTTGAAAGGAGAATGCGAAGTGTATGTTTGCATTGGTGATATAATTAGGTTTTAATTAACACACTTCCTCATTTACCAATCCATTATTTCCTTATGCCATCATATGGTAGACTAGGGCCCCATCTAATGAACAGTTGCGATCGATCCAAATCAATCGCAAGTCCTCCAATCAACCGCAACTTTAAAGGCTCCTATAATAATAGGTATTTATATAGCGTTGTCTATCTAGACTATTCCAAGGCACACAAATTAATTATGACCCCGGCTTTATAGCCTAGCTGTCATTACAGCGCTCTAGCACTTCAAGGAAATAATTCCTGCCAGGTACCCATTTACCTCACCTGGGTCGAGTGTGGCAAATGTAGATTAATGCCTTGCCAAATTTACGTTAGTGCCATGTCGGGATCGACTACAACACTACAACACTTGTGATTGATATCAATCACAAATAAGTTCTGATTGATATCAATCACAAATAAGTTCTGATTAATATTAACTCTTTATATAAGACGGGGCCTACATGTAGGTCTACTGATATTTGCAAGTCTGTCAAACCTGCTGTAGTGACCACCTGTCTACAAAGACCACATTTTTTGTTTCCCTTAATTGGGCGGTCGCTACACGTACAGGTTGGACTGTATATGTATTCCGGTCTTTGCATGCTAGGAATCAATATAACTTGATGTAGGCTTTCATGTACCGTCTGTATATGTATCAGAATTCTAAGATGAAGACTCTTGTCCCTTGCATATTATATGATCAATACCCCCCACCTTTACCCAAACTGAACTGAATCAGGACCTACATTGTCCTTTTTGTTTACTGACATAGTCATGAGTCTCACTTCATGTTCGTATACCATTATATGCAGGCAAAATTTGTTATATATTTTGACATTTGATGTAATGTTCATAATAAGAGCCCGCAGTGTGAGGTCTAAAAATCCACCTTTATTGGGTTTGATGAACTTTATTTGAAAAGGAAATTGCCTCAATCAGAGTAAATCATCACCATTCATCTGCTGTCCCAAACTATGCGATGAGTGTTATGTGACACAGCGTGTGTGATTTCGGGGGGGGGGGGGGGGGGGGGGGGGTGATTCACGGTACAGACAGAAAAATTGAAAGACTTGAGCCAGCAAGCAAAGGATACCAATGGAGAAGAAACAAAGGAGCAGCTTTTTATTCATATCCATGTACATGTATGTAGGCCTTTGCTGCTGGTGATGTTTAAAAAAAAAAAAATGTAATTGATGTATTTTATGGTATATGGGAGTCCCATCTTCTGTGCAATTTACTTGAAATACACACGCATGTAGAAGTGTTGTGCTCTATAGTGGGTACATCAATAGACTGTGGATCACATGGGTAGTGGTTCAAGTCCCGCCTGGACACTAATGTCCTTTGGCAAGACCCTAATCTACATTTGCCACTCTCCACCCAGGTGGGGTACTAGTAGAAAGGGATTCTGTAGCCTAGAAGAGCCGGGGTAATAATTGAGCACATTAAGTACCTTGCGTTGTGAATATGTGCCCTTAAAACAAATGCAATCCAATTATGTATGACACTCCCCGACCCATCGCATGCCATGCGCTATATTTGATAATGATCGATCGAGTAACTATATTCAGTTTTTACTCTCCAAGTACTGCATGTACATTTATCTTGACATTCTGTTCCATTGTGTGAGACACTTTGGTTTCATTAGCTATAAGCCTTGCAAGTGCAAAGTACTTGCACTTTCATATTAAGGATATCTCACACATGATAGTGATATTGATAATGTCAATGCGTCATGTGATACATTGCAGACGTGAAAGTCATGTTCTAGGATAGTGCGTCGTTGATGGAAAGCTATCCTTGGTATTTAAAGAGGACATTGTCTATTAACAAATACTTGTCAGTCATCATGATGACAGGGGATGATGTTATGATGATGATGGGAGGACTAAGATGAGGTAGGTGGTGACGGTGATGATTATGATGATGTTCATGTAAACTTGATGATGATGATGATGATGATGATGGAGGTCATAGTGTGATGCTACTAGTGCTGCTGATGATGATGATGATGGTGATGATGTTGATGGTGATGATGAAGATGATGGTAATGATGATGTACATGTAAATGTATGGTACATGTATAATTGATGATGATGATGATGATGATGATGATGGAGGTCATAGTATGATACTACTGATGATGATGATGGTGGTGGTAATGATGATAATGATGACGATGAGGGTATCATCTAATTTTTTCAAAACTAGTTTCTTCAACTGTTTCTTCAACTGTTCCTGTATACAATACATGTATAATGTAGCTATCCAGTTTATGTATGCTGCTTTCGTTATACAATGCCAAATTTATGTTCCTCCACACAAACTTTGTATAGATCTCCTCCAGACTGAAGGGGTTATTCTTTAATAATAATAATACATTACATTTATAAAGCGCTTAATACCTAGTTTTTAAGCTCCTGAGAAAGAAGAAAGGAAAAGGAAGGAAAAGTGAGAAATACTAAAGAAACCTGTCACAAGATTAATTCTCCTATAGACAGTTTGTTTGCCATAAATAAGTCATTAGTATTAGTGAGCTACAAACCATGCATCCACTTCTCCCTCTATCTCATGACTCTTGGTCCAAAAAGGTACCTATTAATTAGGCATGCTATTAATGGGATCGACATTCTAGCCACCTGTTCAGGAAGTTGGATTTGTGCCCCAGAGTGTTTGTGTGAAGAATGTTATTTTCTTCTTCCTTTTTGAGTACAGACCTCTTTACAGAGTATTATCGTACTATATACTGGGGGTGTGTGCAGGTGGACCACTACAACGGGGTTTCCCCCTACTCTTACAAAGGGAGAGTACTCTTGAAAGGGAGAGTACCCAAGTTCATTAATCTATGATCTTGTCAGTCTGTTGTTGTGTCAACTAAGAGCAGCCATAGCACAGGACTTATGGAGTGCAGAAGACAGATTAGTTACCAGTGCAACATGTTGTTACCTCTTTATCTAAGACAATCCCCAACTCTGATTGATAAACCCACATGTTTTAATTTCCTCAATCAATCACAAATTCCCTCCAGTAAGTTATTCATTCCCCATGCACCACACATTCTAAGCTTAGAAACACAGCAAATTTGTTGATGAACTGAAATAGGTCCTTCGACCTACTATAAAAAGAACATTGACCTTCTTTATTTCCTAGAGTAGTTGTACCGTCAGGAGACTCTAATTCTTAATGTACTCTTTCCTTTTCTTCTCTTCCTGTGTTCCTTATACAGACCTATGCAATGGATCCGGCATGAATGCCTGCGGGCCGGCCGACACCAGCACACAAGTCTCTGGTCAGATGAAGGAAACTGATGCAGGGGTCGGGAGGGGTGGGGAGGGGTACGACTGAAATCAGTCCTTCAACTCACTAAAAGAATATTGACCTCCTGTATTCCTAGATGCAGTTGTATGTCAAGAGCACCAAGTCTCTGTTCAGATGAAGGAAAGCAGTGAAAAAAAATACACAGGGGCTCGGGCGAATTAGCCCACGAAATGCCAAAAAGAGCCCCCGAAAGTCATAAAAGAGCCAAAAAAAAATTGCATAGAGTTCAATGCAAAACAAATTAAAGAGTGTTATTTGCATGCAAGCAAGCTTGAAAAGTAGCCCCCAAAATGTATAAAGTATTTTTTTTCCCTGAAGTGATGCAGGGGTTGGGAGGGGTGGGGTACGACTGCAGGCACACACTCTAATGTGTCACTAAGTTAAACACAAATCTGTAAAGTCATGAGCTGATTCTAACTCTGCCAGTTTGTGGCTGTGTCATGAGAAGGAGAGCCTATATGGGTTCAGTAGACTTTGCTGTTTGCAAAGTATGGAATGTATTTTAAAAAGCTCTGAAGTTTTCTTAGAATTCAAAATTGTAGATCCATACAGAGCTACCGGTATTCATACTGAGTGCTATTTAGTGCATGTCCATGTACATACCTTTAAGGTGAATGAACTATCGGTCCAAAATAAACTAAGGAAATTTCATGTAATAAATAATCCTAGCGTGATAAAGATTGTGGTTCATACAAGTCACATTTATTTTGTACCATGTCGTAGAGCTACATTCATTTTTTTGCTGATTTTCTTTCCATTTAATTTTCGATCTTGAGGTCTTATTGTAGTCCTCAGTGTATTTCACTGTTATACCAAAAAACTTCTGCATAAGGTACAAGAAACCTTGGTGAAAACTAGCAAGGGGTTCAAATTCAAGAAAGCTCCATGTCGAAAAAATCAGTTCAAGTTTCTGGCTCTAATTTAGCATTTGATGCCGACATATCCTGCATTGCTTGCCACTAAATATTCTCACTTTCTTTTGCTCTAGTTCATTTTTCGTAATAATATGCAACATTTACATCTACAAAGCGCTGAATACCATATTCCTAAGCATATTTTTTGTTGTAATATCTCAAGTTTGTTGTCCTTAAAGATGTACTTATTGCTAAGCAAAGAATTTTTATAAAAATATGTTTCATTGTCATGCCATTCCTGCTTGTAATTTCACTAGTAAAAAGATGCCTAGCCTAATTACCAAAAGACTTACTTCTGTATACATGAGTTTAATTCATGCCTGTGACATAGAACGATATGCCGCCCTCTATTTTCACAAAGGTTCATAGCAGACAAAGCTCTTGCTGTTAAAAGATCCATACAAACTATTTTATTTCTTTATTTCCATCGACATATAATTTGTTTGTGAATGTTATTATATATCCTTGTGCCACAATTTCCAATCGTTTGTCTTTTTACGGAAGAAAACAATAACTCTGTGAAAAGATACATGTATTTATGCCCATATGTGATGGTGTTGCCAATTTAAGAGGTTCTTATTATGTGGTGCGGGAGAGGGACTTCATTGTTACTCTTATATGAATCATGTGTGTCTAATTGTTATGGTGCATAATCAGTTTTGTTTTATAATGAAAACCATCTCCCAACATTTATACAGTAGTTATTTATTTTGTTTGAGAGTAATGTTAACTTTTCATCCAACTATTTATTTTGTGATGTATATTGTGTTTCTATACAACATTTTCCATGTTGAATTTGGAAAAACATGATTTTGCAATTGTCACATCCTGCAATTATTAGGTATTTAGCACCTTTCAGTTTAGATGATCTTTCATTGAATGATGTATTGTTAAGGTATTTCAGCAGAATCAGGATATCAATTTGGGGAAAATAATATGTAATTCAGTCTAGTCCAGGAAATCTTTCACCCAGGAAAGAAAAATGCAAGGGCTCATTTCTCCTAAGCAGCAATTAAATTTGAAATAAAATTCTGTATGGTTTAAAGAATCTCATACCATTTTTCACTCATGCTTGTACCAATTTGTAAGAAAGGAATGTTATATATATATAATATCAAGATAATCCAATGTACATGTATGTATAAAATCAAATATGTAATGTACAAAGAACTTAAAAGTAATGATATATCTTGTGAAATGTGTCTGTTTATATAAAGATAAAATACTATATGAATATTCAGTATGTATATGTTGAACTCATGGGTTCTGGGAACCAAAATCATACATGTATGTATATGCACCTGTGTTTGACTTTTTAAATGCAATATAATAATGTAATATTACTGTTAATTGATGCTTTAAAAAGAAGCAATTGAAGTTATAGCTACACTAAGTGTAAGATTTAATTGAGTACGAGGTATGCTAGGACCATGTTATATTTGTTCATACTCTACCCATAGTCCCATACCAATGAAACCAACATGAGGCCGATGCAAGACCGAGGACAGCACGAGCTAGAAATGAAATTACTGTAAATGGCTGGGAATTGGTTGGTTTAGTGTCTTGTTTGGAGGTGTCGTTGGCCAGTATGAAGTTCTTGCCCAAATGTCCAACTGCTGGTTCAAATGTATCTTTGAAATGCTGGAACATGATGCTTTTCAATGAAGAGACAACATTGTGTAGTTGCTTGGTATTAATATACAGTTTGTATGTTGTTTACTACATGTACTTCTTTATGCACTCCTTCCCTTCCTTGGCGACCCATCTCTTATCTTTCATCCGCTCTTTTCATCTTCACAAGTCCGTCACATCTCTGTGCTCTATTGCTATTCACCCTTCCTTCCTCAACTCATGTATTGCCTATGATCACTGTGTCTCTATACTGGTAAACACCTTCACAGTTTTTCATTCAACCTTTCAATTTTTTTGCAATGTAATCAAATTGGATGCACCAATCCTTCTTTAGTGCCTTGTTACAAATTATTTGTATTTCAATAGTCAGATTTCAAATTACATACATTAATTGTTACTAGGTAGGACTAACATTATGGTTTGTCCTACCTAACAAAACTTCTGACTTTTGAAATACAATTATTTGTAACATGTGAATGAAATAACTTGCAACAAGGCACTTAACAAATATTTGTGCATTAAATTGATTGCATTACGAAATGACCTATATAGTCTATCCTCTTTCCTACCTCAACTCATACAATTGTGACTTTTGTATACAATCTCTGTCTCCTTCATAGATTTCTTTCCATCCTATATCCTCTGCTTTCCATCAGCCACTCAAACATCTCCCATCATCTTTGAAAGGTTCTCATAGTTCCCTCTTCTTTTGCTTTCCTCCATTTCCTTCCTTCACTTGCCATTTCATTTCCCTCACAATTTCTCCATTTCTCCATTTCTTTTCAAATTATTTTCCTTTTTTTTTTTTTCCTCTGGTGTCCTGTACACCATGCAATACAATCTCATGCCATCTACAATATTTACGAGAATGAACCACTCTGATGTGGATCATAAATTCTTGTACGTGTTCTTTAAATGTTTATATTTGAAGAGTCACAATAACCCACTCAAAAAAGTTCTGCATTTTAAGTTTTAGCCTTGACATCTCTTGTTAGTATCTCTCGTTAGTATGTTATTATACTTGATGAGGTTGGTACATGTATCATTAAAAAGAAGGTTTATTCACCTTTACAACAATGCCCCATTTGTAATGATTATGTAATCATGATTATGGGGCCCAAGTCAAAAAGTGAAATATTGCAAAATGCATTTTTATTATCAATATTATCAATTCCTCATTTGTTTCAACGATGGATTGTGCTTTGAAGGAATAACAATGCATTTTTAACATTTCACTTTTGACTTTGGGCCCCATAGTGTACTCCAGACCATGATTACATAATCATTACAAATGGGGCGGTATTATAAAGGGGAATAAACAGGCTTTTTAAATGACACAAGCATCAAATGTGATAATACAAGAGAGACATCAACGCTAAAGACTTGAATTGCAAAACTTTTTTGAAGGAGTTTACTTAAAGAGTCATATTTTGTTTGACTGTATATTCACCCAGAACAATCCAAATTACTTTCACATTTTAGAGGCTCTACCTGTTATTGCTGTTTGCTAATGCCTTGAAAAGGCGAATACATGTACTTACATAGAAAAAGAAACTTTGAGATTTTGGATATATTGGTTGAGGATTTTGATTTGTGAAATTCGATATTTTGCAACAGTTTTATATTTTTTTTTATATTTTGCATCTGCTGTAGAGCTTTCAGTGTATCGAGAGAATGTTTTGCACTGGTACAGTACTTGCATGTACAGACTGATTTCTGTATTAATAGAGAGGAAAACTGTTCTATTATAAAAAATATAGGTGTTGCTCAATAAACAAGTATTGAACATGAACAAATTTAGTGTATTGTGTACCCTTTTGAGTGAAAGTTATTTTTGGTATGTATGTAAGTGTAGATCAGGGATGCTAGTAAATATTGATCAGAGGTCCTGAAAATTGCATAGCATGCCATGAGCTATTTGTACACAAAAAAGCCTTAACTGGCATCCCTGGTAGATGTTAATAGGCCACTTTCGTAATGTATCCACATCTACATGTATAATGCATTGGTCTTTGTAAAGTGCCTCAATACGAATTATGTCATTCACCTGTCGCGAATAATTGTACTTGAATAGTAAGAATGCAAATTGCCTAAATTACTTGTTGTTAGGTAGGGCAAGCCATAATGTTTGTCCTACCTAGCAACAACAAATGTATGTATTTTGCATTCTGACTATTGCAACAATATTATTCATAAAAGGTGCATGAAATAATTTGTATCGAGGTACATACTTCATAAAGACCTATGCAATAAATACAATATGGAGATAAAAATTACAGTTAAACAGCCAAAACAAAGTACTCAATCAGACATTCAGATTGTTTTTTGTGTCAGAAGACAATCATTTATTCCTCAACAAACGTCTTGTGATATATCCCATCCCCTGATCTTTACATACAGTGAACCGTTGATCTTGATTCTCGACAAGTGGGCTATGAATGGCGCCATCTTTGTTGGAAAATAGATGACATCTTCCGCCACTGGGTTTCATCACAATGTCCTTAGAAGTTGCTGCAGTGAGGAAGAATAAAACGTTACAAAATCATTTAGGAATCATGATATCACAGAGATATATTCCATTAACAGTTCAAACTTTGCACTGTTCTTGAGAATATTTTTTTCCTTCAAATAATTTCAATTTTTCCTCCAGCCAAGAAGCAATTAAACAGTTAAACTTCAATTATAATGTCCATGTATCCTATTAAGTATTAGTCACACATTTAAATTCACATAGTTTGATCAAACATTTGCATGTTTCACTTAACCAAATTTTCATTCCGTAAATGTTTTTAGCAGCTTACAGAAATCATAAAACAATCCCATAGAATAAACTACATTAGTGATAAACCACAAAGATGAAGTATGCCAGCTATCAAACTAACCAGTTGAAAATATCGAAATTCAATACAGAGAGAAATGAAACAGATTGAAAGAATTTGTTGGATATTTCCCCCAAAATTCATAAGTATTAACAAGTATCTTTAATGTTAATGAAAAGTAAGGCTGGACATCCTTCCAGCCACCTTTTTTAAAAGGCTCGTTGACATATGACACAGTAAACCCTGGCAGACTTTAATTTTATACAAGAATGGCGAATGGGGATGAACATAAAAATTGTGGCAGTGCAACAAAGGTCCTACATATACTCACAATTTGTGTGTTATTATTGCTAAATATTGCTATATAAAAAGCGAACTGAATCACTCTCTCTCCTCCCCGTACAAACTGATTATGGATGTGCATTCATAACTTTCTTATTTTTAATCTGAGTTTTTACTCAAACTTTCAATGACCATTTTTTAATTTTTCTGCTTCTATTAACATATCAGGATGTGGACTTCCTCTTTAACGAGTGCATAATTTGATGAAACCATAACTAACCTTGCAATGTATCCGTCCCTCTTGCACAACCTGTTGATGCTGTCGTCTGACTCGCCCTACAAACAAATTTAAACAAAAAATTGACACAAAGATTAATTAGCAGTCGCTAAAAGAACTGTGCTTTTGGCACAAGTCACACACAATTTTCCTGCAGGCATTTGAATGGAGTTTGTTGAAGAAAAAAATTGGCAAATTATAAATATATTTAAAAATATGATCGAACGGACAGGGGTCCAGGTGATATTGACCAATGTTGATCATGTCTCTCGAAACTGTGAAGGTTTCATCAATAAAGGCCGGGGTTTAAGCCGATGAACTATAATTAATCAAGATTTTTTTTTTTTTAACAGGAAACCTCATGATGTTCATGTAGATGAAATTTACCAAATAGGCCATTTTTTTGTAATGTAATTAAAGTCAATGCAGATAGGCCTCTGTCAGTGCCAGGTTATGAATTATCAAATTCACTTGTTAGGAATAATTTATACTTCAATATTCAGACTCTAAATTGCAAATTGTTGTTAGGTAGGGCAAGCCATAATAATTGGCCAACTAGAGTATGCAATTTGCATTTTGACTATTGAGATGCAATGACATAAACAGGTGAATATAATATAATAGCCCATCATTTATTTATTTATTTATTTATTTCCAGGCAAGATGATAACATACAAAACATAACAAGGTTGACAAATGATAGAACATTGAAAATAGTCTATTGGCTTGTTGCATGCAAAGCCTGCTATAAAAGCTGGCTGTGGTGTACGGAAACTGTGTACAATTACAAAATAAAATCAAGCTCAACAGGTTATACGCAAACTACGGTCGCACCACCATACGTACCATTCCACGGATGGGACCGCAGATGGCATAGGTCTTGAAGCTACGTGTGTAGATGCCAGTTGCAGGATCGACCTGTCAAAAGAAATAAAATTGTTGTGGTTACATTTTGAATGTACAGGGCTTGTCATGGGTTTGACATAATTGTAATTACATGTATTAAAATGAAAGAAGAATTAAACCTACTAGTTACAGAAAGAGAGAATGGAAGAATCCAGATAATAGAGTATTCACGGTTCAAAGGTGAACCAATGTGAGTGACTTGAAAAGAATGAAAGCCAAGGGAAATGTCTCAAGTAATAACAGCAGCGCCTGGAACCCAAATTCATAGTCCAGACACCTGAAATTTAGAAATTTTCACACAGGCCCATAAACAAATTAAATCCAGATCTACCAAGGGAGTTTTTTCGTGATAACTTGTGGATTTTTTTTCTTACATCTTGCTTTCAGGAATATAAAGCCCCAATTTAAAGGTAATACAAAGTTTTGGTATGGGGTCGTGAATTTGGTTCAAATGAACATATTGGAAGCATATGCGATCCTACAATATTCACTGATCGTCGTCGCGGTCGAAATCGACTCTAAAGTTATGAAATTGTAAATAATAAACACTTTATGTTGTATAGCTCCCTCTCAAGGTCAAGATATTAATTAAGCTGTAAAACAATGTTTCTTGACTAAAATTGGCCGATTAGCTATTCCCGTTCGGAAATTATATACCACAACTACATATTCTGAGATTTTCATGGTCGCAGCTACCAGTGTACGGCCGTAGGAGCTATTTGAAATTTATCAAAATTTACCGGGAGCACCGGTAAATCTTTATATTCAATTTTTCTCGAAAGCAAAAGTGTTTTAGGGGCTAAAATTTCTAGTGCTTTTAATACATCCACAGGGGCATCCAAATATATCAAAATTGTAAAGAATCACTATCCACCCATTTTTCAAAATTTCCCAAAAGTTTGTAATACCTTTAAGCACATCTGTAGACACCAAGTTAATAAAATGCCCGAGTGAGGTCCTAAATAACCTGCCCTTTTTAGGCTTATGAGCAGAGCGCTACTAACATAAATATAAGTATAATATGTTGTAAATACCCCTAATGATAACAACATAAAAAGCTTAAATTGGTTGGAGACCACATGGTATCACAAAACAACAAATCTCCAACAGCAAGAAAGTTACTTGGTTCATTATATGTCAAATTGACTAAAACCATAAAATGTGGAATAGATTTAATAGTACATTGTTGTTTTTTATTTGAAAGGGGGCGGGGGCTGTATTTACCTCTCCTACGTTAATCTGGATTGATGCATGGTCCTTGGCACCGATAACCCTGTTGCTCTCTGAACTGAAAAGGAGATCACAATGAAATCAAATGTTTACACAACTATTCAAAGTGTGAAATAATATTGATAATAAATATAATAATAATGGTCACTTTTGTTACGTTTCTGAGCACTTTGCATTGTTATTACTATTACCCCGGTCTCTGGATTGAATTGCTAATATGCACATGAAAGTGCACATGTTCCACTCCCTGGGGAGTATTCCGGCCACTGACCACTTGCCATTTTACAAGCACACACATGCCAGTCCTATCGTTCGCATCCTACCGGGTACCTATGTGACACCCAAGTGAAGAGTGGCAAATGTAAATTAATTTCTTGGTAAAGGGCGTTAGTGTTGCGGTGGGACTGATGAAGATAAGGCCAACAACAAAATCCAAGGATTATGTCCCTCAATATATCAATCATGCCTCTTCAAGATTTCTTTCCAGGCCAAGGAAAGCAAAGAAGAAAAAGTTACCAAAAACATACCACAAATGATGATGATGGGCACTTTCTAGTGCTGCAAACACAAAGCCACATAACTGATGATAAACAAATTTTACGCGCCGAGTGACCTGAATAAAAATATTCACAAGTTCTAAATTCCGCTTGCCGATCATAGCGCGAAATCCGCGGAAAATTAATGTACCGCAAATATCTCCACGTTCGCATTCGACTTTGAGATACACTATCACCAAGATGAAAGGCAATCGTGATATTGGCATTCATTTTCTTCATTCATTTCTTCTTTCCGTCAGCTTACTTTGTCATAAAAATTGGCAACATCAACAATATTTAATTGTTTCGCTTCTCTTTCTCTCTCTCGATATGTCTCTTTATTTTCTTAGGTGCCTGTGGTGTTGGCATTCATTTTCTTCATTCATTTCTTTCTTTCTGTCACCTTACTTTTTGTCATGAAAGCTGGAAACATCAGCCAATTTTTTTTTTTGATTCTCTCTCTCCCTCAATCTGTCTCTTTTTTTTTTCTCCAACACCGCCACCGGTGATATCGGCATTCATTTCTTTCATTCCGTTGACTTACCGTACTTTTTGTCATAAAACTAAAGCTGCTAACATAATGATTTTGACAGATTTTAACACATTTTTGCAAGCATTATCAGTAGGGGCGCTGGTCCGAGAATGAGGATCGTCCTCATAAACGCGGAAAAATGCGTCCTCATAAACAAGGATCGTCTGCATTTTCGAGGACTTTTTTTTTCATCGGAGCTCTGCGGGTTTCGAGTTACCGAACTGCCCGCTGGCAATGCTGGCAATGCTGGCAATGCCAAATTTGGATTCCCCAGGGGGAAATAACCCTAGTTCACCATCTATTTTTATGGGTTGTCCGTCTTCCCAAGGATTTATTGCTCATAATGTGAAGGTCTCTGTACAATTAAAAAGTCAATGTAAAATGCATCAAGAAAATCATCCTGGAATCCATTTTTTGCATCGCCAATGTGCCGATCAAAAATATGGAACATCTGCTTTTTTGCAGACGATCCTTGTTTTTGAGGACGCATTGGTCCGCTTTTAAAAAGATGATCCTTATGCTCGGACCAGCTCCCCTACTGATTATGACACACAAACCCCATCAATGATCATTCACACTTATCTTTGGCACCCGGCCGCGGATTCAGCAACACATGTGCACCACATTCCCTACTGAGCTGCGTACAACTGTACACACGCAAATTCACTCACCACTTTCGTGGAGTGTACATATCCACGTATTCTCCTCCTTCGTTTTGCATCTTGACAGGATTTTATCTACAAAAGAAACACCAAATATAAGGAGAAATTTAACATACTTATATCTATAACATGTTAACTCATTAATGTACAGTAAAATTATCATAAATGGACTTAAAAGGGACAGTGTTTCACGAATGTACTCACATGCTCGATGGATCAGAGAAAAAAGGACGGATTCGGGACGATATTTTTCAATCTCGTCCTTATACTCCTACTCCTTGCAAAAGTCGACCCATAGACAGAGTCGACCCACACTTGATCAAGATGCTGATATTAGAATAAAAGCAGGGCCAGGAGGGGGGGGGGGAGGGGGGGGGGGGGTTAGCACCTTTTTTTTTCAAAAAAAAAATTGAGGGGGGGGGGTCTCCAAAGCATACACAAAAAACAAATTTGAGGGGGTTCAACCCAAACAACCCCCCCCCCCCCCTGCGTACGCCCCTGGGTGAAATGCTTATGTTTAGAACGCAATATCATCTACAAGATAATCTGAGGATTTCTTTTTAAGGGTACATTTTTTAAGTTGTAATAGATTATTCGAAAATACTCTTCAAAGACTAAATATCTTATGTGAATTAGTAAGAGGTGCATTATAATTACACGATTATCTAAAAATGCTTTGGAGTATGTGATCGAATCTACGTCCTTGATGCCAGTGGCAGATGCCCCCCCCCCCCCCGCGCTCAAGGAGGGGGGGGGGTGCAAATTTTCAAATTTTCGAGGACCAACAAAAAAAATGTGCTCATAACCCCCTAACTAACTATCCAACTATAACCAACAAATTAACTAACTAAAGAAAGAAAGAAGATATAAATAAATCAATAATGAATGAATTAATTAATTAACAAGTGGAAACAGATCATATTTAGTCACCTAGCTAAGGGGCACATATTTGGATTTCTATGATTTGGGTGCCGAAAAGTGGGGGAACCAGACCGGTTACAGTGCCCCATCCCCGGAATCTTAATTCACCAGTGCTATATGTGCAATAATTTAATTTGTGATGGATGTAAGCCTTAAATCAAAATTTATGAAATTTTAGTCGGGGCCAATAAAGTCGCTACTGGGAGACGCTCTCGAAACAAAAGGCAGACAGTACTAATTATTATTTGATGTTTTTTATTTAATTTTTCGTAACTCGAATAATGAAAGGTCGTCTTTTTTAATTAGGGCCTCTGGTGAATATTATCAGTTGTGCTCTTTATAATATTACATTTGCGATTAAAAACATATTATCATGTCATATATGATTATTGTACACATACTTGAAAATTACAAAACTTGGTGAGGGTAAAAGTAATTTAGTTGTTAACTGCATATGTGTAATATATATACACTGTTTGAATCAAGATTGTTGACGATGATGGCATATAGTGAAGATATTATAAGATCAAATGAAAGTGCACTGATATCTATCGCTTTTCAATCCTAAAATGTCAGTCGTTCTGTTTTAATCGAGTCTGACATTTCAAAGGGGAAGTCAAGTTGATTTAATAGAAGCAGATAAAAAACTGGGGAACAGGTCAGCCAAATTGCGCATATTCCCCATTTGAAAATTATGGATTTTTGAAGTATCTTGCGAGCTCTGTATGTACAAAGATTATCATAAACTTATTTTCTTCGTCATTGATAACGGAATAGATATTTTCCATCCAGCTGTTGTACAGATATATATTTTCAATAGTTATATTTAGGGTGTATATATGATTGAAAACTTACTTGAGGGAAACTAAAAAAGTATCATGATTGTTACAGATTACAGTACAGAGTTGCCCATTTGTGTTTGTTTGATTGATCACATTTTCAAAAGTTCATACATATCTTATTAATAATCGGATATTGCTCAAACCTTCACTTATTCGTTATTCTTATTTTCCCGCTTTACTTAAAATCAACTTAAATATCAGGGTGGACTCCCCGAAATTTCAAGATTATACATATATAGTTTCATATACTGCCACGTAAAGTTTTCCGCAAATTTACGGCTAATTATGCATTTAATGATTTGTGACTTCACAAGCCTACTGTAAATAAACATGATTGCTGATTCAATATTTCCAATGAATGAAAAATATAGTGTTTTATGTATCATTCAACTTATTTGATATCCTTCGCGTACATTCTGATCTGGGCCCCGTTTCATAAAACTTGCTATAAAAATATAAGTTACAATAATCGTGGCATTTTGATTGGTTGAGAGCAAATTTGTCATGATAAATTTAGCATTTGTCATTGATATTAAGTTTGAAGAAACAGGGCCCAGCTCCGATGTCTCACTGTGTCTCGCATGCTTCCATTTCTCATTATTCTTATTTGCGCTAGATCTATTCTCTGCCTTAAATGTCCAAAATCTAAAAATGTTTGATCAAAATCATATGATGATACAAGTACAACACATCATAACAAGGGACTAATGATCTTCATTGCAAATCTTTATTCATACATTAAGAAATAAAAATCAATAGATCCTTCATCTGCAAACCAATTATTGAAATAAAAAATATCGTGAGAACACGCCCGGCTGCAGGAGTAACAGGTCTGACAGACATGCATCTAAAACCCAATATATTATTATTATCAATGATATATAATTCATTCATTCATTAAACAAGTGAATTAATGTATTTCAACACATGGATTTTACTGCAATACATGTATACATATTTTTTTCATTTTTGAAAATTAATTCATTAAAAATGCAGCTATCAATGACATAAGATATGTATAAAATCATCCTTAAATATTACACACATCATAATTCTTACATGATTTTCTACACAAAATATAGAATATTAGTTTCTGAATATCATTATATTACATCATGAAAGAAGGAAAACATGTGTTAAGAGGTTGTCATTGAGCCTGAATCAAGAACTGGCGGAAAGATGAAATTTTGCATAGTGCTAGTATTGTACAAAGCAATCCTTCTATTCCTTGGTGTCTATTGTTTTGCGCCTACCTGCATGGCTGGCAAACAAGCGGCTGTGCTAATCAGCTCTTGTGGCAAAGGAAAGGTAAAACTCAAGACTAAATAGGTTATTATGCCAGCCCAGTCTCTTCGTTTTCCATAGATTTTTTTTAGCCTTGATTAATAACAAGGTAGTTCTGTGGTCTAAATGATTGAGTTTGTTATACTGATGTTCAGATGGAATTAACTTACTGATTAATTTTGTCTTTATAACTCATCCACACAAATCCTAAAACGGCCGGATTGGGGGCTGGATCCTCCCCCCTGAAGCTTTTCCACAATAATTTTGTAGAATTCTTCTCCTACTCCTAACTAACTGTGCTTTCATGACTTTTAAGCCTGATTCTAGCACACTTTTGATATCAAATTCATAAAATGAATCGGGTAATTATTAAAAAATGCTTCAAATAATTAAAAAACAAATTTCATGTGTATATATAATTAGTACTGTTTTGAGTTACTTTACAGTGTATTTATGTGCATTGAGAAACAATGTCTCATCAGGTCTAAAAGTCTCACTATGCATCATACATACACACACACACACGTATTATAACTACTTAATGCACTTGCAGTACATGAAACCCTTTACTTTATAGATACACAGTTACAACAATCAAATATGTTATTTTCTTATACAGGTCGAAACAGAGATCAATATTTAAGACATAGCAAAGTATTATGCAATGTAAAATACCTTGCATCTTAAAGTAGCAAAAATGAACGGAATATAGCTGTACAATTAGAACAGAAAACAACAGGATGATTTTAATTATCAACAAAGATAGATCATGCAGCAAATAATACACAGAACAAGTCATATGCAACAATGATTCCAATTATATACTAGTAATTACAATGCAGCAATTGTAGAAAATAAAAAAAATTACAGGTGAAGATTCACACAAGTTTTTAAGCACTTTATTTCTTGAATCACATTTATTCAAACATCCTACATCTATATTTTACAATTCAGCAATCGTTATTGCTGAAAATATGTTAATATGTAAAAACAATAGGTACAGGATTTCCAATATACATTATGTAATATTCTGAGTAGATAAACTGAAATGAATTTGAAAGAAATTTGTCTATTCTACATTTTCTACTCAATACAATGGAAGCTTTCTGATAAGAACATGGATATTCATAGATCTATAAAGTACATTTCATATAAAATCATGAAAAATTGAGAATATTAGTCAGTACTGAGAGATTTTGTGAAAGACAATGTATCAGTAATTTACGACAGTGATGATCATATTTCAGGAGTCCATGTATTTTATGTTTCTCCTCAAATTCTGTGATTTTATATGTTTTGTTTTTATAGTGCCCCTGAATAACCAATATTTATCACTTCTTTGAAACATGACATTTTTATAACAAATTACACATATGTATTTTTAATTTTCTTTTTGATATTTTCACTTGCAATACTGAAATACTAAAGTTTAATGGATGGATTGGAGCAATTACATACGAATGATATAAATATTATAGCCTGGTACGATATTTATCTGAATTAAGGGAATTCCAACCTTAATAGACAACAACTCTAAAAAAACACATAAATATCAGAAAAGCAGACTGGTGAAATGAATCATGAGGTTTTTTTCTTAGAGGACCGGCCTATAAGTAACATTTATATACACCATATTAAAGGTAAACCATAAAGTATGGGGTTCAAATCCCTGTCACAGCACTAATGTCCTATGGCAGGACATTATTCTACCATCACCCCCCTTGGCCCCGTGTAGTTAATGGGTACCTGGTAGGGTTTAGTTCTTGAGTAGGTCGATATACATCGAGTGCTATGTTCGCAGGAGTACAGGTAATGAAATTCAAAAGTCCTATTGAAGCTCATAGAGACATTATATCATGATGTGATATATGCCCTATACAAAAACAGTATATTATTATCAATACAAATATTTCAGTAATTACAGTATAATGTAATATTGACCCTTTCCCGCGTGGTGGCATAGATGATTCACAAATTTCAATTGTAACCTTGTCTGTGTAAGTCAACTCTTTGCTTTTCCTTATTCTAATTTCTAAAGCTTGGTAAAATTGTTTTATACAGTGACTCTTGCTTTACTGGATACAGACTATATACCGCAATATGTATTTTATTGTTAAAGATCTTGAACCTATGAAACAATGTTTAAAAATAATGGTTACATTATGGTACAAAATGGGTTGTAAAGCATATACATGTAATAAGCATCACTGCAGATGTTACATAATCATTTATTACAAATACATGTCCCAAAACAGTGAGTTGTACAGTACAGTAGATCCCTATGCTAAATATATCCCATTCTAAAATGACCATTGTCTTATACCACATTTTACTGTTAAATGTAATTCCTATGCGGTGGTAACAGTCCAAATTTTATTCAACTCCTTACCGGCCTTGGTCGACCTAAGGAACAAAACGGTCTGCCATGGTCGACTTTTGTCACACATACATGTACAGTGCATTACTACTAGCCTCCTATTGGTGTGGCAGGCCAGAGATTCAGTCCATGGCTGACAAAGAGCTGTATACTCTCTCTACAGTTGTGTCGCAGCTGAATTGGTGTTATTTGGGAAAACATCAACATCAAGATCTTGGTCTGGTTCAAAGGCCCTGTTGATGATGCTGACTTCGTGAGCGCTCGCGGTAGAAGATGTTTCGTCATCCAATCCATCAGTTTGTTTCTTGGCAAAGTTGACGAAGACCTGAAATAATGGAAAATGGATAATGTAGGTGTTGCAGTCTAGACTGGAAACAACAGGGTGCAGGGTTCAAATCCCTGCCACGGCACTAACGTCCTTTGGCAAGACATTAATCTTCATTTGGCACCTTCGACCCAGGTGAACAATTGGGTACCTGTCAAGAATCAATTGCTAAATATACTTGAGTGCCATAATTGTTATCATTGTTATTAGCAGAAGTATTAGAATTAGATTTACTACTATCATTATCATCATTATTATTGTTGTTGTTATTGTTATTACCATTGTCATCAGCAGCAGCAACATGACAATAACTCTATTGAAAAAAACTATTTTGAGGTTTGTGATTCTTTCCAATTTTCTATAATCAAACAGTGAGTAAGGTTTGCCCAACCCCCTCCTTGGTCCAGGTGACACCAAATAAAAATGATACTAATAATAATACTACTACTAATACTACTACTACTACCGGTACTACTAATAATAACTTCTACTACTAATACTACCAGTACTACTACTGATACTACTACTACTAATAATAATTATCATCATGATACTATTACTACTACAACTACTACTACTACTACTACTACTACTACTACTACTACTACTACTTCTTCTGCTACTACTACTAATGACATATGATGTTACCTCATCAAGAGTTGTTTGAGAGACCGAGTAATCTTCAAGGTTGAGGGTAGTCTTTTCTCTCTCCATGATACCAAAGATTGTTGCCACAGTGATGTTATGTGGAGGCAACTGGAAACGGACCACGTTGTGGTGATGTTCCTGCGAGATGGAGCAGAAGGATGATGTTTGAATTAGTTTAAAAAATGATAGATAAAAATGACCCCGTACACCAACGTTTTAAGCATTTGCTATAAATGCCCCGTTCAAGAGATGATTATGGAATTTCAACGAGCAGTTTCATTACTAAAAGCAGACTTGAAATACATAGCATGAGAGAACTTGATGATCGAGTTTGATAGATTTTTCTGGCGTAAGAAGAAAAATGTAGTCAAATGTAGGTAGTCCAATCCAACAAAATTTTAGAGTGGGATTTGCTGCCATTGCATTGAAGAGAAATGTACCAGGGTAAGTACTTTACTCTTCACAAATTTGTGATCATGCTACAATTGTCAGTGCTTACTCCGAAAGTCATCATCATGATGAAGAAAGCGATATCAATTACAATCACTATACCAGCACCATCATCCCCACCAACATCATCACCAACATTATCATCATCATCACCACCACCTTCATCACCATCACCATCATCATTATCATTATCATCACCAACATCATCATCATCATCATCATCATCATCACCATCATCATCATCATTATCATCACCAACATCATCATCATCATCATCATCATCACCATCACCATCATCATTATCATCACCACCATCATCATCATCATCATCATCACCACCACCATCACCACCACCACCACCACCACCATCACCACCACCATTACCATAATCACCACCACCATCATCATCAATATCTTCACTACCCTAATCACCACCACCACCATCATCACCACCACCATTACCATCATCACTACCATAGTCACCACCACCTTCATCATCACCGGCACCATTACCATCATCACTACCATAGTCACCAGCACCACCATCACCACCATCATCATCACCCTCATTGCCAAACTGTACCTTGAGCTCAGCCCCAGGGAAGCTCCTGTGCACAAACTCAGTAATGAGGCTCATGTCTGTCTTCCCCATCTTCTGACCTCTCACCACCAGGGAGTAGCCGTTACCATGGCGATTCTTCACATGCTGAGGACTTCCAAGGCAGCAGAACTGGCCGTTGACCATGATGGCTAATCTGGTACAGACAGCCTCGCATTCTTCCATACTGCAAAACAGAACAATAAGTTCAACAGTGAAACCTGGGACCCGTTTCACAAAGCCTTTTTTCAATGACTGTGACAAATCTGCTGATATCCAATCAGAAGCAAGGATTTCAGTAGCTTATAACACATACTGTCATTTGTCACTGATGACACGTTTTGTGAAACGGGGCCCTGAAAGACCACTCAAGGGTGACAAGAGGAGTGGTCTTTATAGGCAGGTGGTCTTTATGAACAGGTTCCTTCAGTACAGGTTTTTTTGAGAAACAATTGTTAAGGGGAACATTAAAATGTGGTCTTTACAGGCAGGTGGTCTGTATGTTGGTAAAGCAGGTTTCACTTACTAGATGCAGAGGCCTGCTAAATTCAAACACTTTGTAAAGTTTGCTCATCAGATCATATGAAGCACATGTAAGTGTAAAATATAGCTCAAAATTATATCAGAATTATTGGCCCTTATGATAACATTGAATGGTTTAATTCAGCCAATGCAAAGAAATATATGAAATATTAAACTTGATATGCAAACAATATTTGACCCGTCAATGACTCGTCCAATATCTTGGCAGATCTTGTCCAATATTTCTTTGTATTGACCTGAAGGCCATCCATAGGATATGAATAACGTACCTATGTGAAGTGAGGATGACAGAGCGGTTGTCTCTAACTACATTGACAATGCTGTTCAAGACTCTCTGCTTGGTGATAGGGTCCATTCCAGTTGTTGGTTCATCCTTTGTATAAAAACAACCAAATAAAAGTTATCATCCCATACATTTATGATCATCAAAATTCTAAAATGCTTGTTGTTCCTAAAACTAAGCAAGACAAATTCGACTGCGTCTCCTATATGCTTCCGCCTTAAATTCAGGATAGGAAATGAATTGAATTATAAGTGATATAATGAAAAACAATGAAAACAAAAAGCATATCTCTTGTAGTTCGTGAGAAATCGCAATAGTAAAGCTAAAACCTGTAATTTCAGAAATTGAGCTCTGTGATCTTTGGCCTTTGGCCTCTTAAACCAAGATCTGATCAGATTGTCTTCCTATGGTAATACATATCATCACCAAGTTTGAGCCTCATATATATCTAGTGGTTCTAGATATTTTGGATTAACAAGGCTGATAGCTGGAATTTTGGAAATTAACCTCTGTAACCTTTGACCCAGTTACTCCAAAATCTAACCAGATTGTCTTCCTATGGGGATATATACTTTCATAAAGTTTGAAGTTCATATCTCAGGTGGTTATAGAGATATCACGTTAACAAGAAAGCGGAACGGACGTATGGACAGATGGATGTATTTTTGTAGAGGATCTCTTACCGCCTTTCTTTCAAGCAGTAATAAACAAGTGAGGAATAGAAATGTAAAGCCCAGGTAATGTCAAATGTCCTTTGGAAGTGCATAGAGATGTTTTTATTAAAATGTGTTACTACTAAGAACAGAATATTATCATTAAAGGAAACCTCACCCCGAGAAATAACTTCAGAGAGGTTTGTTGTATTCTTGCCCATTAATCTACAAGATTCCCCAGCAAAGTGTAGGAGAGAGAGAAGTATAAATCAGGAATAATGTTAAGTTTCTCAGCACGACAAGGGCATTGCCATTTCCTTCATAACGTGCGTACGATGTATCTCTTGTACACTTTCATAAGGAATATTGTACATCTCTCTCTCTCTCTCTCTCTCTCTAAGTGCCATATCGATTGACTTTGGCAATCATGCTGTTCCACAACCCTCGGCTCCTAGCCTTTTCTATTAGCAACACTTCCAGTTCTTTCACTCCTCTCTCTTCCAACAATTTCTGTAGACTGTCCATCCAAAGTATCCTCCTTCTTCCCCTACTCCTCCTTCCCACAGTTTTCCCTGTCAAAGCAAGATTCTCTAGGCCTTCTTTACGTGTCATGTGACCCATGAAATTCAACTGCCTAATCAACATCTCATGTATCATTTTCCTTTGCACTCCAGCTCTTCTAAGAACTTCCTCATTACTAACTTTGTCAGTCCAAGGGATTTTCACCATTCTTCTTAAAAACCACATTTCGCAACTTTCCAAACGCTTTTTAATATCAGAGGCTTTAGTCCATCAATTGTACATCAAAGGCGGGAATACATCTCATTATTTGGCATACCTATAAACTTATTGTTGGGGTGAGATTTCCTTTAACTGTTTTATCATCATTGTCACTCTACCGTTGCTGACAAAAACCATAGCATAGTTGGGTCTTCTATGACCAGGGACCTGTTTCACAAAGCCTTTCTTCAATGACAAATGACAAAAATCAGTGACAAATCTGCTGATAGCCAATCAGAAGCAAGGATTTCAGTAGTTTATAACAAAAACTGTAATTTGTCACTGATGACAAGTTTTGTGAAACGCCCCCCAGGACTGCACTTACCATGAGGATCAGTTCTGGTCTGCCGAGTAGTGCAACAGCCACAGCCAAGCTTCGCTTCATACCACCACTGTATGTTGAGATACGCCTCCGTAGATACTTCTCCATCCCCAACTCCTGGCAGATCTCTTCAATAGCCTATGAAAAATTATGTATGCATGGTGTCATGGGCTGATTGAATGTCAGACATAAAGAATATATATAATTTATAACATGGTATTATACAGTAGGCTTATACAATATTGTCAATATAAGATCCATGTACACCATCTAGTCATCTCCAAATTCACATTTTCCCCCTTGAGCAATTATACTTAAACCTCGGCCTGCAGCCTTGGTGAAGTATAATATCACTCAGGAAAATTCCAATCACTTCCACACAGATTCTTTCTTGCAATTGGGTCAGCAAACATTATTATGGCCATCATGATTGTAATTGATTGGGTGTACCATGGCAACCCAAGCCTGCCATTGATTTCTTATAAGTTGCGATTGATTGTGAATCAATCACAACTTTTCATAAGATGGAATCAATATCAATTTTAAAGTTGTGATTGATTTGAGGAGTTACAATTGATTCGGATCAATCATAACTCTTTATAAAACGGGGCCCAGAACTCCACTTTATCTTTAAGAAGAGTATAGAATTTACCTTGCTCATGCCAGAGCTTTTGATTCCTTTCATCCTGGCGTAGCAGTAGAGAAGCTCCTCACCGGTCAGCTGAGGGTACATGGCATTCTCTTGAGGGCAGTAGCCAATGCTACAGAGAGCAAAAGAGAAATAGAGGGGCAGAGAAAGAGAGAGAGAGAGTGAGAGGGAGAGAGAGAGAGAGAGAGATACAAATAGGTAGAAAGAGAGAATGAGAGAGACAGACATAACGAAAGACATTAACATAAAGAGAAATAGAGGGAGATAGAGATACACAGGTGTACAAAGGAGGGTTTGGGAGAAGAGGAAAAAGAACAATATAAGAGAGGGGAAGAGATTCAATGAGTCAACATGGATAGAAAATTGTTCAACTTTCGAACTGAATCACCAAATAAATTGAGCAGTACACCATGAGATACCTTTAATTTTTTTTAGACACATTTTTATGGAAACCCCTGTAATCATTCAAAGCAAATTAAAGGAGACGTATGAATCTTACCTCTTAGCTCTCTTTTTGATGGTGCCCTCTGTTGGTGACAGGTCTTCGACAATCATACGGAAGGTGGACGTCTTTCCGGCTCCGTTAACTCCTAGTAATCCAAAGCACTGAAATCAATCAAACAAAGATATTCCAGACAAATCTTGAAAAGTCCTTGAAATTGAGCATAAATGTAAACAGAGTGAACACCAAGATAAAATGAAAGCTATGAATTAGCCTTCCAATGGCTCAGAGACATTGACAAAAAATTGTTATTCAAGACCGAAGTTAAAATGTTGCTGTTGTGCTGAAGAGGGATGAACGTAGAACAAGAACAGTTTAACATAGCAATGCCTCACAAGGGCAGCAAACACAATGATGCAGCATCAAAGTCAAAGAATCTTACCTCCCCCTTGGATACTGCTAAGCAGAGATCATTGACGGCTACGATCTTTTGGCGGCCTGGACCTCGGTACACCTGGAAGCAAAGCAAAAGATGGCATTGATCAACACTCATAACCATATCACTGTTTGCTACATGATTTCACCATCATCATCATCATCATCATTACTATCATCACTGCCATCATTAGTTCATCATCCTCATCATCATCATCATCATTACTCTCATCACTGCCATTATCAGTTCATCATCACCAATACCATTATTATCACAACCACTCTCATAACCATCATTACAACCACTTTCATGACCCATCACCACCAAGAGGCCTAAAAAAAAGATGTTGTATTACCCTTTAGGTGCCAAAACATGGGGCGGTCGGTCGGAAATCTTTTTTTTTTCTTAATTTTTTTTTACAAAGCCGACCGTAGATTTCGGTCGCAATGGGGAATACAACATCTTTTTTTATAGCCCTGATTGATCATCATCATCAATTCATCATCATTATTGTCATACCATCAAACTCAACACTATAATCACCACCATCACTATCATCATCACCAACATTACCATTACCATCATCTTCATCATCATCATCACCATCATCATCATCATCGTCATCATCACCACCACCACCACCACCACCACCACCATCATCATCATCATCATCATCACCATCATCATCACCATCATCATCATCATTAACCGAACTCACCTTTCTGAGTTCCGTCAGAACCAAGGTGTCTTCCTTGCTTCCTCCTCTATTCACCATCTCCATTTCCTCCCTCACATCTTCGTTGTCATGGTAACCGGGTAGGAGGTTATCCACATTAGGGTCCAAGCAACTGAGTAGTAAATTTTTACATCATTACATTCTATTTATCTGTATATTCAAATAATTTGTTTTTATTATTTAAAGAGAATGTTGAGTTCTGGGAAGAGGTGAAAAATAATTTGTGAGCATTACTCATTCTTATTATGCAAGTGTGGAAGAACATCAGTTAAGACAAGTTCCCTGACAAGCATGGCTCTTCAAATGCCTTCATATTCTAAATATGCATGTAACATCGTAAAAATCGGGGGGCCGGCTTTTTACGCCACGTGTTTGTGTAGTCCCATATACATCTTTCTGTGCAAGTGTTTGTAACTTTACCAAGACTTGGCCAAATTTCTTATCATTTTGATGATTCCAGAACCTTGCAATACACACAAATTCTTATATGCTAGATGATCAACCTTTTCTGGTCGGTTCCACACCGTTTCTTTCACAATGCAATCGCATGACCAGAACTCAACTTCATCTTTAATAGTAATTTTTGTTACACTCATATTTATCATTCTCATTCATTCATTAGAGAGTATTTAACTACTGCACTACTATACCTGTACACAATGTATTTACTTTACTACTTTACTGCACCATAATTGTTGTATCATTATTTAAGAATGAATTATAATGTTTATCTATCTAGTTACTGTTGTACTATTTTAGATAAGATCTTGTCAGAATCATAGTAGATACATGTAATTAATTAAGCTTGTAATACAATGTAAAGCGCATAGAGACATACCCTGTATAATGCGCTATAGAAATATAATTTATTATTATATTATTATTATTGTTATTATTATATTATATTATTATTACTTTACTACCTCTCTTCTTCCATCCCCTTTCTTTCTCTTTCTCTCTCTCCCTCATTAAGTTTTTTTTTTTATTTACGCTATCTTTTGACTTATCTCCCATGACTCTCTTTCTCCATGTAATTAAAGCTCATTTAACAGATACTGACCGGTAGGGTGATTAATATAATATTTTTTTGACAGCGAGGGAGGAATATTTTCCCTCTGGATCATATTTTCCCTCTGAATATTCCTAACACTCTTCCTCTCTTTGATGTCACTCTCTTTCTATCTATCTATCTATCTATCTCTCACTCTCTATCTATCTATCTATCTATCTATCACTCTCTCTCTATCTATCTCTCTCTCTCTCTTTGTACATACATTGTACAAAAAGATATATCTTGATCGCAAACTGCATAAATGCTCAAAAAACATAATTTCACTACACAGGTAGAGCCACATCGTCTGGATATGGAGCTGGTAAATGCATATACCATCTTTGATGAGACTTGATGGTTGCTAAACTTTTATTCAAATATGTCAAAAAAGACCTTTTAACTAACAAACATCACAATCTATTATGCATCTAGCTTTCCTGACACGTCTTTGTATGCTATATGACATTTGTTAAGCTACCTAAGTATGCTATAACAAGCCTTTGGTAAACCGCTGCAGCTTACGATGGCATAGTGGAACAAGTCGCAAGAGGTCAAGTAAAATGCCATAGCCTAGAAATGCAGGGAGTTGTTCATTTCCTACGATTTATTGTTTAAAACACTCACAAACTAAGTTTTATGACTGCAAAGATTTGTTTAAATAATCAATCATCATCAATAGTGATCTGTCAGTTTATGACAGGTTCAGTGACCAAATCAGAAATTTACATCCAGTGTCTCTCCAAGTACCTCGGTCTTGAGCCATTTGTTTGAGCATTTCATATCCTGTTGCTCCACATTCTGCAATTAAATCATCTAGAAAGCCTGCACAAGGTTTTCCCCCTCTTCTTCTTTCCATAATAATCAACACACCATGTAAAATCCAATGAAAGTGAATCAGAACTCACCTGCTGCAAGCGCTGTTCCTGACAGCATCCACGATGAGCAGAATCAGGAAAGCCAACCCGCCCTCTGCAGCCAGGGCAATGAAGTGCCACTTGAGAAAGACGAAGGGGTCCTCATAGATACCCTCCTCCATTCCAAAGGCTTCATAGATGTCAGCCAGGGCCTGGTTCTGGATCAGAGCCAGCAGGCCGGATGAGAGGCAGTAGGGGCTGAACACCAAGAAGACGTAATTGAGGATCTCAAACACCTGCTTCTCCCTCTCAGACACCTGCAGAAGGGAACAACGTCAGGATAAATCACAGGATGGATTTGGAATAAAATGATGATGATGATGATGATGACAAACAATAAATATCAAAGGAAAAAAAGCAAAGGGAAGAGAGGTTCACACAAGGATTACCAGTAGGCCTACATTAGCCAGTTCTAGACAATATCCTCGCATGGGCAAATAAAGGTTATTTGTACAAAACTGTACAACATTTTGGGACAAATGCTGGATACATGTTCATGAAAGTCATGAATGGCCTTTGGCAAGACATTAATCTAAATTTGCCATACTCGACCCAGGTGAGGTAAATGGGTACCTGGTAGGGTTATTCCTTGACATGCAGTGTGCCCTGATAACGGTTGCCGGAGCTAAAGCTAGGGCAATAATTATGTAATTTATGTAAAGCGCACTGATATGTCTTAGGACAGAAATTGTGCTACATAAGTGGTACATATTATTATTATTTGATTTAATTTTTAATATAAAGAAAGGACAGATAAAGCAATCACTATCTACATAATTATATATATTGGAAACAAACAGTTACTGAAACAAATTACACCTTATAAAAACAATCACTTAAGATAGATAGGACAAAGGGAAAGATTTTTTTTTGGGAATCTCCACTCACCGCATTAACAAGAACAAGAAAGTTGGGAAGGTTGGTGATAACAGCTGCAAGAAGCAGGAGACAGAAAAGGAAGATGAACGCTGTACCAGACTCTTTGAAGAAAGGAATTAAGATGTAAATCTGACACATGATGGCAAATCTGTGGTGAAGAAAAGGAGAAATAGTATTGTGCAAAAGACATAGAAGAAACACATGCACATGTAGAATGATATGAGATTACATATTATGTGGTATTGTCTTTCTGTTGATGCACACAATAAAAAAGTTGATTATTATGTAATCTGGAATATAATTTCCTCACCATCCTCCACGCCAGGCAGCCATCTCTAATAAACCTTTACCATGGCTATAACCACAATAACCAAAAGACATGAGTATTATTTTTTTCTGTCACCAACTTCATCATCACCATTACCATTAATTATCTTCATTCTTATAAAAAATATTCAACACAACCACAATCTTCCTCGTCATCACCATCATCATAATCATATATATAATCATCATCATCATCCTCATCATCACCATCATCATCATCATCATCACCATCATCACCATCATCATCATCCTCATCATCACCATCATCATCACCGTCATCATTATTATGTAGCACTCACCCATACAGGAAGACAAGGGCCACAAAGGCACCGACGTTTGAAGTCAGGATAAGACCCCGGAAGTCGAAGATATAAAACACTAGCAGCATCAGTCCAACTGGGATACAGAAACTCAGCTGTAATACAGGAATATCAGATCTTTATTTGCTATGGATCGAACTGCTAGACTATCACACTCTCAGAGTGAATAGTGCATGCATGTTCATGATTGTCTGTTTGAAGACAGAAGGGGGCTAACTCTGTGTTGCACAAATTTGCTAACCAATTTGCTACACTAACTGAAATCTTAACTTTGAACCCTGTAATGAACAATGTGTCCAACCCTAACCCTACGTATATATTTGTTATCATAACATGATGATTTTATCAGATCTATCACCCCACACTTACATACAAGGTACTAAAAAGATTATCAAAGCTTTGACCATGACTGAGCCTTTCTTGAAGTCTCCCATTCACCAACTTTGAGTATACATGTACATTAACATAACCATCATGAATATGTATAATCATTAATAAAGATTAAGATTCCTTACACATTGCCAGAATAAAGCTATGAGCCTACTTCACAAAGAAATTGTTGTCAGATCATTGTCACTGAAGCAATTGTCACAAAGGAAATTGTCACCAGAGCAACAGTCCTCAGAGAAAATGTCAGATCAACAAATTACGTACCATATCCCAGAAGAGATTAGTAAGCCAATAAGTGAGAGTGCCGACGCCCGAGACGTAGTGAAGCCGTTTGGATCCGTTGATGTTTTCATTGACGAGGAACATGGAGAAGGCAGAAGGGATGAGCACCAGTGCAGCTACGATGACAATAACGATACCGAAAGTCTTTGCCGCATCCAGCCAACTGGATGATAGGTAATTCAAATGAGAAATTTACGATCAATGATTATCAGGAAATTGGTATTTCTGTTAATAATATAAAAGGCAGGACAGTATGTAATGCTGGAAAGAACTTGCTGTTTACATGTTTACTATCATACAAGCAGTTGTGAGTAAAACATCTTCTTTTTTGGTATAGCTTATCAAAACTGTGACAATTGCACATGTAAAAGAAGATCAACAAAAACAGACTACTGGTAGGCCATATCTTTTTGTCTCCTAAATTTTCTTTTATTTGAACTAACATCATTTAATTTGAATATGTTACGGGTGTGTGCAATCTTGTATACATTAGACCCAGAAGTAATCCCTATCATAATTTAGCCAGTCTAAGTCTATAGAATGCAGTTAACAAATATTAGTGGAGTTTAGCCGGTGCACTGGATGTCTGGAAAGTGGGTGCTGCATATGGCAGGCCATTCATGCCACTGGTTGCTCTCACCATTGGTCTCTCAATTATGATCTTTAGATAATTTTTTCCTTCAATAATTAACGATTGAAAAATGTAAATTTTGTAGATTTGTGACCATAATTTGTACGTCCCTTGAGAAACCAATGCCAAGAATGGTTAGAGGATATAGTGGCATGAACGGCCTAAGTCCAACTGAAAGTCAATCTTAGTCTTTGTGACACACAGCCCATTTGTTTCATATTTTTGTGAAATAAATAGATGAAATTATAAAAATTATGATTATACCCCGACGTCGTGTGTCAGGACAAGTTGTGTATCCAGACAGTTGACTTAAAACAGCGATTTGAGGAAGTTTACAAACAATATTGCACAAATTTTGTAAGACTTTATTGTGTTGGGCAATATAATAAAGAACAAATATTCATGATGGTTAAAGCTATTCGATGTATATTTTTCAGCAATCTGAAGGCAAAAGAGAAGGCTTTATGTTTGTTAGGTGTCTGGAAACCCCCATCATTCTAGTGTTTCATGCAGATAATAATAATAAGAATAATGATATTTAATTTTTATATAGCGCTTAATACAAATGTCTCTAAGCGCTTTACAAACATACTATTACCCCTGTCAATGGATTCAGTGCTTGCCCGCACACACTGTGTGCACAATCTCCACTCCCTGGGGAGCATTCCAGCCAGGCGTTACTTGACGCTCAAAAACTGTTTGACCAACAATGATGGCCGATCCTACCGGGTACCCATTTGACACCTGGGTGGAGAGTAGCAAGTGCAGGTTCATATCTTGCCAAAGGATATTAGTGCCGTGTTGGGATTCGAACCCTCGACCTTCGCATCTCCAGTCAAGCGCCTTAAACAACTCAACTACGACACTAGTATAGTAGTATTACTTACATGTTAACGCCAAGGTCCTGTTTGGAAAGTTTTAATGGATGGTTGTACGCTGTGATTCCTGTTCAAATAACAAAAAGGTACAAAAGAATATTTTTGCAGTAACATGAGCAGTAGACTGAAAGAAAAAAAACAAAAACATTATCTGCATACATGCAGAAACCTATCCTGTGATACCCCTTTATACTCATGTGATAAACATGTTTGCCATAACTCTTACAAAATGAGTAGGGACAACAAAAGAAAAATGAAAAAAATTGCTCAGTGTTCAAATGGGCAAGTTATTAAAAACCATACAAAGTCATGATGATAACTGAGGTGCCTGTCTCGATACTAATAATAATCTGGATTTGTATAGCGCTTAATACGACATACCGGTACCGTCTCTATTCGCTTTTACAGGTTTTATATCTGAATATAACTGTATTGAATTTAAAGCAATTTTACAGTGTTCTCGAACCAATGACATCCTTGCTTTGCGAGCGGTTGTCAAAGTAAAGTTCATCTGAGTGTCCTCAGTACCTACCTCAGTACAGGTCTAGCATCCACACACCCACCCACCCACCCACTCACTCACCCACCCACCCACCCACACACACATATAGTTGTACATGTAGTTCCTACCTCAGTTCCTACCACCCACAAACCCACCCACTCACCCACAAACCCACCCACTCACTCACGCACCCACTCACCCACAGTTGTACATGTACCTCAGAACCTATCACCCACACACCAACACACTCACTCACCCACCCACTCACTCACCCACCCACTCACCCACACACACACACGCATACAAACATATAATTCGTCCCTATTTTCACGAAGTGACGGTAGTGAGGAAAATCGTCACGCAAAGTGAATGCAATTTTTTTTCACTACCGTCACTTCGTGAAAACAGCGACAAATTGTACATGTAGTTCCTACCTGAGAACCTACCACCCACACAACAACACACTCACTCACCCACCCACACCCACCCACACATATATAGATGTACTATTATGTAGTTCCTACCTCAGAACCTATCACCCACACACCAACACATTCACTCACCCACCCACATACACACACACACATAAATATAGTTGTACATGTAGTTCCTGCTTCAGAACCTACCACCCACACACCAACATACTCACTCACCCACCCTCCCACCCACATACACACACACACATAAATATAGTTGTACATTTAGTTCCTACCTCAGAACCTACCACCCACACACCAGCACACTAACCCACCCACCCACTTACTCACCCACCCACTCAACCACACACACACTACCACCCACACACACACATATAGTTGTACATGTAGTTCCTACCTCAGTCCCTACCACCCACACACCCACCCACCCACCCACACATATAGTTGTACATGTAGTTCCTTCCTCAGAACCTATCACCCACACACCAACACACTCACTCACCCACCCACTTACCCACACACATATAGTTCAACATGTAGTTCCTACCTCAGTCCCTACCACCCACACACCCACCCACCCACCCACCCACAGACCCCACATACATATAGTTGTACATGTAGTTCCTTCCTCAGAACCTATCACCCACACACCAACATACTCACTCACCCACCCACTTACCCACACACATATAGTTGAACATGTAGTTCCTACCTCAGTCCCTACCACCCACACACCCACCCACTCACTCAACCACCCACTCACTCACCCACCCACCCACACCCACCCACACATACACACATATATCGATGTACTATTATGTAGTATGTACGTACCATATTCATCTGAATTATTGCTGACTGTCGCCCTCAATATGATGTTGTTCATGACGTTCAGGAATGTAGGCATGGCATGGTAAGCACGATTATTGTACCAAGCCTGGTGGTAAATAACAATCAAACATTATTGTTTTATGGTGTAAAAACTATTAAAGGGACTTGGTAACATTGTTCAGATGAGAGAAAATGGTGCTAAGGTAGTGACTTCAATGCTAGATGTACAATTAAAGATAATCTGAAAGTTTGAGTGAAACCAGACCATTATTGATGATAAAAATTGGGAAAACTGATCTGACCGATTCCTTAATTCAGGATTTATTGCATGCTAGAGGGTTAATACAGTAGAAGGAATATAATAAGTAACATTTCATACAAAAATTACACATTTTTTGTCATCAACCTTCAACAATGTTACAGAGTCACTTTCAAGACACCTACGGACAAAAATGCTAGATAATCAATTTATCTTAGGTGTACGAAAGCTATTGTGATCTGTAATTTTTAGCTTTAGACGGACGTATAACATGGTTATACTGTTGATGTTTAGAATATACTACTGGATGGTCTAAAGTGCAATATAATGAAATGTATGCACCGGCAAAATCAGGATTTCTGAATGATAACAAAAGTACAAAATAATAGTAGAATCTTGTATAGCTCTCATGTCTGGCACATATTGCCTCTCCTGGCACTCCGCTGATGATATATTTCACAGAGACGGCAGACTGAGGTCAAATTACAACTGCATGCAGGAAATTATGAATTTTGATGAGAATATATGTAACATAGAAAAACACTATGCATACATGTATTTGTTTTACAAAATAATCTATACATAATTCTACCAAAAAATACATACCTTGGCTTGCGTCTGATTTGATTCCATATCATCAAACCAGCTCACACCTCCAAACCTTTAGAAAAGCAAACAAAGCAAACAAAAAAACTATTAACAAATGCTAAAAAACATGCTTTTTAACATTGCAATGATGTCAGTTATAATATGTATATGCAGAGATAATCTGTCACACAATTTGTATGTATTGGTATGTTAAATACCGGTACTAGAAAGACTTTGAAAAGGTTCTCAGCTCATACATTTACAATGACTGCTCAATCTCAAAACATAGAATCTTCCTAATGATAATGATGATGATGAGACAAAGAAAAAGGTTCATAAGGGTCATCATTATTGTCCAAATGTTTAGCAATATAAATGTTGTGATATTTACATGGTATATTGATTCATGAATAGACATGTACATACATGTACATTACATTCATACAAAAAGACAGATTCAATTAAGATGTTCTAAATTGAGATGTTTCATTTAAAAATTAACAACAAAACAAACAAACATAGACATGTCATATGTAGGAGAGTGCACAAATAAAGAGTTTTACAGGTATTAATAATGTTTTGTTTTAATGTTTTCAATATTATTAATATGAATTATTATTATCATTAGACATACTAATATTATCAATATTAGTACTTTTAGTAGTAGCAGAAGCAGCAGTATTATTATTATTAGTAGTAGTAGTAATAGTAGTAGAAGTAGTAGAAGTTAGTATTAGTGGTAGTATTAGTAGTAGAAGTAGAAGTAGTAGAAGTAGTAGTAGTAGTAGTAGTAGTAGAAGTAGTAGTAGTAGAAGTAGTAGTAGTAGCAGAAGCAGCAGTATTAGTAGTAGTAGTAGTAGTAGTAGTAATAGTAGTAGAAGTAGTAGAAGTTAGTATTAGTGGTAGTATTAGTAGTAGAAGTAGAAGTAGTAGAAGTAGTAGTAGTAGTAGTAGTAGTAGTAGTAGAAGTAGTAGTAGTAGAAGTAGTAGTAGAAGAAGTAGTAGTAGAAGAAGTAGTATAATTACTATTATTATTATCATTATTATTATCATTATCATTATCAATATTATCATCATTAAAAAGCGAAAATATAAATACTAATTGCTTGCAGCTTCAAAAATGACAACAAAGATATAAAAGGTTGAATACGTAAAACTAGCAGTTACTTCAGCTCTAAGTAAACAGTTATGAAGGACCCTTGCTTTATCAGACACATGGGTTAGCAGCTGGAATTGTTCTACAACATTAGAGCCTTCATCATCAACTCAAACTTGGATTGCACTAAACAAGTACCTGCTTCTTTTTTTCTAGCAAATACTTGGTAGGAATATCTGAAGATGCAAGCAAAAGTTTAGGAGAAGAAAACAACACTGTTTAACTATTAGTAGTTTTACAGTTAATTCCCACTCACCGCACAGCAGGTATAAAGAACAGGCCACCTTCAATCAAATAATTAACTTTACTTACAGTATATACCTTGAGTTTCTAAATTCCAATTGGGTGTCGAGAAGGTACCGATCTTTATCCTCTTTCACCGAGATGTCTTGGAGAAAGACTTGGGTATCCGTAAGCCACGTGGGCGGCGGGATGCCTCCAGCGTCTGCTTCACACTCCTGCCCAAAGCCCGTCTCGGTACATCGACATCGGTCCTCCGGTACCTCAGCCAATAACGAGAGGTTGTAATTGTAGAGTTGGTCTATCAGGTGGGCGTTGGATTCCACGCAAGGGTACAGGTCCCTGTAAAAACAAGCATACATGAATAGTAATGATATCAATGAATGGATTATTTATAGAGCGCTTCTTCCTTAGTCCAATATGCCCGATCTACTAGTATATCGATGAATGTATCAATTAGCAGGCACTAGTGTTTCACAAACATTCTAAGTTGAACTCATCTCTAAGTTGAACTCATCTCTAAGTTGAACTCATCTCTAAGTTGACTCATCTCTAAGTTGATCTCATCTCTAAGTTGAACTTATCTCTAAGTTGAACTTATCTCTAAGTTGAACTTATCTCTCAGTTGATCTTGACAAATATGGAAAGCTGTTAGCATCTATGAAAATAGTTTGTAAAAGTTATTTAAAAAAATAAAATGTTGATTCAAATCATTCATATTTTCTATTATCAAAGAGAATTCATGTTCTTGATGTGGAATTTATAAAAAGTCTAAAATACTTAAATTTTCGCTTTTGAATATAATTTTATTTTAAGGCTACAAATGGCTCTCCATTATGTATAAGTCCAACTAAGAGTTAAGTTTGACTAGCATCTTTGTGAAACACTCATATGATTAGAACAAATATGGTGGGGAAGGTTTACAAACTTTGGATGCTAGGAATATACAGACTTGCAAACCTAGGACGAGATTAGGCATTGGGATTGTTCAAACATATTGTCAAACCTTTTAACACATTCTCTCATTTCAGTCAACCAGTTTGTGAAAACTAGCCTAAAATACACTGTATGACAAACTTGGCAACACAATTTCAAACCTAAAATAGTGCTTTTGGGAACTTACCGAAAGAATTTGTGTATTTGGGGGACTTGATTTATAGGAAATTGACCAGCTTGTTTGTATATATCATCGGTGGGGTGACAAAACCTCGTATCTCAAAAATCATGAATTTTCAGGAGAGCGAAAAAACATTTCCGGTCTCAACAGACTTAGTGCTGTGACACCGTCCTTTGTGTGGAATTTGTGAAAAAACCGAGACAGGAGGCGTTCCATGGATTTATCAGGTTGTGTCGTAGGCCATTAGGTACACAATTATGCAAAAAAATCAAAATCTCAAAAAATTGAGATACAAGGTTTTGTCACCCCACCGACGATATAGTTCTCTAAAAGTAGGAAAAGACTTACTTTTGGTCAGCATCTGCCATACATGTTGTCCCAAGTCCTGGAGGGTTAATGAGGGCATCGGTCAATCTCTGTCCTATTTCACTCTCTGACTCATCGCTGCAAACAAAAGAAGAAATACAATTTCAATAAATGACCTGTAATGTATACAAACAGAAGCTATTATAAACTAGTATAAAAACATAAAGCGTAGCAACATGTAGCTGCACAAAAATTACGTATCCAGAATGCAAAATACCAGACTTAGTTGAGTGTAGTTAAAAATACTTAAGTTTCAAACTTAGGGAAATCAATGTAGTATACTTTAATTTGTACTTTATGTGATAAAATTATGATTTTTTTTTTCTTCAAAAATTCTTGATGTGTCTTTTGTGCATCTACATTTTCGTTGAGTTTTTCAACAATAAAATAGATGCTCGTTGGTAAAATAATATAATCAACTTATATTGCTAAAAAGCCTGTTATGTATATGTTCCATTCCAATGACGGCCAAACTTGAATGAAATCAAATTCCATATTATTAGTAGACATCAAATGTGTAATACACCTGATATGAACACAGTAATCTGAACTGTAATATTGCATTTTGCATTGTTATCGCCAAAGAGTTTTATGTCGACTCCTTTTAATACAACTTTCATTGAAAACATAATTCTGGTATTAAATATCAATGGTTTGTTACTGAACCAGAGTACCTAATGGCAAAAACCTTTCAGACAAGAAACTTTCAGCTTCTTGTTAGCATCAGCTTTTTTTGCAGCAAGAAACTTTACATGCCAATTGCAAATGCAATGTTACAATGTCTGTCATTCATGATATAAAAATTTGTGCAGCCTGAAAACTTTTACAATTCTGAACCACTTGTGAATGTTTCATGCTGGCAAACTGTTTTAAAAGGAAATTTTACCTGAAGAAGGCAAAGCTGTTAGGATTGAACATGGCTGGTGTGAGCTGTCTCTGGTTCTCAGGGTCAAGCTGTCTGAGCTGGGAGAAGCCGATGGCTAAGGCAACCAAGACAATGGGCATGAGAATAGTCCAGATCAAACCCTGCCAGTCACGCCTTACAAAGTGAAGCCTCTTGATCAGGATACCCCAGGCGCTGAGAAGAACTGATGGGCGGAAGTGGGATGGAAGAGGAGGAGTGGGAATGATGGGGGTGATAGATCTTTGGTATCTATGGTATCTTTCTCGCATCCATACATCTGATGCACAGTCAACATGGTTTTGTTTTGTATTTATCGCATGAAAGTGGTTATGATAGTTGATGGATGGTAATAACATATAATAATGCATGGACATGACATAGTTCATTCATGATCATCAGAACATATGAGGAGATGGACAGAACGGCAGACAGGTGATTTGGTGGTGTTGGTGGTGAGCATTATCACATTGGATGATGGAATGGATGAATGGAAGGATAGACAGAACAAGGGAAAGGTTGAGATGGCACAGGATTGATATACATCAAACCAATCCATTGGTCGGCAGATGAACACATGGATGGATAGAAGGATGGAGTTTTGAGACAGTGGACGAAGATTGCCCATCAGAATTGAAGAATGGATGGGCAAAGAGAACGGTGGAATGTTGAGATGGTAGAGCGATGATAGCCGACAGATGAAATCATCAGTTGATGGATGGATGGATAGACAGAACGGTGGAATATTCAGGAAGTAGAGCATTAGGATACCCATCCGCAGAATGGATTGGTTGAAGAATGGATAGATGGAGAGAAAAATAAAATATTGAGATGTATGTAGCAGATTACACATGAGATGAATTAATTAGTGATGGATGGATGGATGGACAAAAGGATGGAATGGTAGAGATGGTAGAGGACGATTACACATCCAAAGAATGGATTGGTTGACAGATGAGGTCATGGATGGATAGAATGATGGACTGTTCAGATGGCAGAGCGGTGTTGTCCATCAGGGGGTTGTTTCATAAAGCTGTGTGTAAAGTTACGAATGACTTTACAAATAATTTGAATATTAAGAGCCAAATGGGATGCCCAATTTTTTTCCTGACATTTTAACAAAGTGTGACTGTATTTCCCATCATCTCAATTAAATTGTTGCCAAAAATACACTTTGCATGATAAGGTTAATCTACATCTGCATATTTCAACTTTAGCTCATACAATTAAAAGGATTTGAGATTTAGCTCTTCATATTCAAGTCATTCGTAAAGTCATGTGTAACTTTATGCACAGCTTTATGAAACACCCCCTATAAGTCATTTGTTGATGGATGAAAGAATGATTGACAGAAGGATGGAATGATATCGTAGAGGAAGATTACCCATCATAAGAATTTATAGGTTGTTGGATGAATACATGGAGAGATGGGCAGAACGATGGAATGTTTGAGGTGGCAGAGCGATGCCCATCAGAAGAATTCATTAGTTGAATAATGGATGAAATGGAGAGAATGATGAAATGATGAGTTGCATGAAGTACAACAAAGACACGCATCAGAATAATTCATTGGTTGATGGATGAATGGATGGATAGACAGAACGATGGATGGTTGAGATGAATTCTTCTGATGACTTCTCTTCCTCTATATTTTCATCATTCCATCATTCTCTCTACCCATCCATTCATCCTTCAACCAGTTTAGCTTTGCAGGAGCAATGTCTGTAGTCTAGCTGAACTAGTCTCTCTTTTAGAAATGCGTGTAAATAACAGCCACTTTTCACAGTTCAAACACATACTGTAGTACCGGTAGTATACATGAACACGCTGTTTAATAGAACATTCACTTGAGGGATCGACATCCAATGAATTGGTTATAAAAAATGCAAAGAGATTCTGATGATGATTGATTTAGAAGGCAATTTGGTAATTAAAACAATACCTTGGAATGATGAAATGTTGTTTTCTTTACAAATATTTAAACATGTATGTAAACAAGACAAATCATCAGAAAATGAATATCTGCAATGTTTTAAGGCATATCTGACTCTATTTTCTATAATGATTACTAAAGGTTTAACATAAAACAAACATGTACAAGAATAATATTGCAAAATGACAAAGCTCACAATACGTACCACATGGACAAACTGAAAACTACAAGTTTGCATTTCCAATGACTGCTAACACATATACATATGCCTGTATAGTTTTTTTAAGATTATATTATTAGGCAGTATTTCTTTCTAGAGGCATTTTAGATATTAAAAGAATCCACAAACCAGAATTTTTGTCAGATGCACGACCTGTTATTTACGAATGGAAGAAAATACAAGAATAAATTACATATGTTAACCCCGTTAATACATGTTTCCATTTTGATTAAATACAATGTGGCTAGTTAATCTATCTAGATAAAAAAGTTGGTTGGATTACAGAAGCTGGGTTATGCGATAGATGAAACTTAACTCTTTACATGCCACACAAATGATCTCCCTGTGCACCAAACAAGGGCTAACAATTGATTCAACTTCTTTTCCAGTGCAAGTTTAATCTCTATCGGTGTTAACTGAAGACCAAAAATAAGTAATTTTGCAATGCCATTGTGTTGCACAAAGCAGTGCTTCTCTCAACGGTGCTTATTGTTTTGTGCAAAATTGCATAAGTGGCAAATAGGCAACCGTGCAGAGAGGCAAAGGAAGCAACTACAGGGTTATAAAGCTTGAGAAAGAGTTAGTATTCATAACATATGATGCAGGTATCTACATACTGGATCCGTGGAGGGGGGGGGGGTACTCACATATTAAGAAATACAGTGATGTGCCACTCTAATGGGTCGCTTTTACACAAAAAATCCCTAAACATGGGTCCCATTTTTTATAGAATTATCACTAAACATGGGTCCCTTTTTCAAAAATTTGCAAATTTCGGGGGGTTTGCATGGCGAACACCTGAATATTGTGAAAAATGGGCCTATATTTCAAGACAAATCCCTAAAATGGGCACCTTTTGCTGCCAATATGACTCTTAAAAAATTAGTAGGGGTTTTGAGGCTTAAGCAGCACACCCCCGTACAAATTAAAATCTGAGTACAACCCACCCACACCCCCATCCCCCCCCCCCCCCCCATCCCCCAGGTTTGTGAAAATCAAATAAAGTAAAAAGGGGAGAGATACACATACAGTTTAGTTGCATCAAGTGTACCGGTAACCTAAATGTAGCATAGGGTATTCAAAGTAATAATGATCCAACCTACACCTATGGCCGCAGGTTGAGTTTGTGACTTCAAAACAAGTTTGGATTTCTAAATTTGTTTTGAGCTACCGGTACACTATATATTTTATTTTGAATTCTTGTTCTTTGTGTTATATTTTTCAATCAATCTCTTTACATATAATTAGCTCAATAAATGAATAGATGGTGATTTGTTTCTTCATTCTCTGAACATCGATCATAAAATTTGTTACTGAAATTGTTGTATGAGACGGTGAAAATGGTAAAGTTTTCTCAAACAGGCATTCAGAGTTAAAGCACAGTTCGAGGATGATATGATATTTTTTTTATAATCTATTATTTTCAATAGACAAACATTTTGCAATAGATTTTTACCTGCTTTCACAAAATGTCCATATGGTTGGTAAGGTTTGTCTTCAGAAATGTGGAAGTTCAAGAATAAAGAAAAAAATTAATAAATAATAATAGGCTGTTCTTGTATAGCGCATATACATTATGATATAAATTCTGAGGCACGCTTACAAAGAAGTTTAGATATTATTACCTTAGCTTTAGCTCTGGCAGCCAAAATCAGCGCACAGTGCATTTCAAGGAACAAATCCTGCCAGGTACCCATTAAACACCTGGGTGGAGAGTGGCAAATGTGGATGAATGTCCTGTATAAAGACGCGAGTGCCAGGCTAGGATTTGAACCCCAAATCTTGGATTGAGAGTCCAGTGAATGAACCACTATACCAAGACACCTCCAAAGTTTTAAAAGTGTTTGAATATCATCAGCATTTGAAAACGCATAAAGTTAGTACATCAACCATAGCCTAAATGTACATGTGCACACAGTGCAAGAACATGCTCTATTCCTCTAAAATAAATGAATGTTTCCCCTCTTCCTATTCACCAGTTAAAGGCTATCTTTTGCTAAACAAATCTACATATGATTATTTTAGTGGTGGTTATTTTACCTGACTGATATAAGGAAAGCAGAAATATACCATGAATATACATGGCGTTAGTACTTCTAAGCAAAGATAAAAATTACAAAAATGTGACACGAATAGTAAAAAAAAATATGCCATGTTGAATTGGGATGTTAGTAATTTCACTTACATAAAAATGTACATAAATATACATGCATATCGATAATAAATAGGAAATTGAAAGAATTTCCAGATATTCAAAATCATCAATTACTTTTTAATTATTAAAATTCAGATAGATTAGTAAATTAATTGGAAGCATTTAATCCAACATTTTACAAGATACTTCACTCCAATCATTCCTTTCTCTAGAGATGATCACTCCAAGGTCGATTTTGAAACCAGATTTCTTAACTTCAACCTTGGACCAAACACTACACCTAACCTTAATCCTAATCCTAAACCCTCACCTAAAACTCAATAGCAGGCCTAACTATTAGCTTATATATTAAAAAAAATATGGCCAAGAGCATTGATGTCAGAGTACCGTGTCTTGCATTAAAAAACAAATAGAATAGCCCTTTATCCCAGGTGTGTATGCATCAAACGAATCAAGCCCTATATTTATCGCAAAAGAATTAAAATGTTTTAAAATGTTAATCCATAGCCTGTAGGAACCAGGTAGTTCATGTATTAAGTCTATAGAAGTGATAGAATTAATTAAGTAGTCCATGTGTTAAGAGCAATGCAGATTGTATGAATTATGCAGATATCTCCCATGCAACATGCATATTAGACAAAACGAATAAACCATATAAACCTCTAGATACATTCACCCTGTGTTTGAATGATTCAACGTCTTTCCATGGTAACTTACCATGGGTGATTCCTGTTGCAATGCTGAACGTCTGGCCACCTTTCCTCAGGCTCCAGTTGTTGTTCTTGAGTATCCCTGCCTCTTCATCAACAGACCTGCTTGTGCCTGTGGACACCTTCAAGAACACCTTTCAAAGTAAACAAACAACAGTAATAATAATAATCTGGATTTATATAGTGCTTTATATGAAATGCCGTCTCTAATCACGCTTTAAAGATGTTATCACCGCGGTCATAGGATTTATATTCGCGCACTGTGCACCATCTCCACTCCATGGGGGGGGGGGGGAATCCTACCATATGGTCATTGTGAGGGCATATGGCAATTACAAACACAAATGCTTTCATCATCCTACCAGGTCCCATTTCTCTCCCGGGTATGGAGTGGCAATCATAGATTAATGCCTTGCCAAAGAACAATAGTGCCATGTTGGGGATCGAACCCAATCAAGTACTAAAACTACCTGACTATGACACCTCTAAAAGAATGTTCACTCTGGAGTTCCTTGAAAAGTCAATAGAAATCAGGAGAACACCAAAAAACATGGACAGGGGCGACAAGCAGGCGCGGATCCACGCGGGGGGGGGGGCCCGACGGACCTGGGCCCCCCCCCCCCCCCGTTTCTTTTTTTTATCTTTTTTTTTTTTTGTAATAAAAAAAAAATTTAAAAAAGTTTTGGGGGTCGAATACCCCCAAAAAAATTATGCATGCTACCCCCCCCCCCCCCCCCCCCCCTAAGCGAGATATTGGTCGGCACGATTTTCACATTTTCGAGGTCAAATACGAGAAAAAAAATAATTATGATCACTACCCCCCCCCCCCCCCCCCCACTGAGCGAGATTTTGGTCGGCGCGATTTTCACATTTTAGGCCCCCCCTACCGGCAAATCCTGGATCCGCCCCTGGCGACAAGGCAATGGCCAAAAGGGCATCTTTTGGCAATCAGGAAACTGGTAGCTACCTTCAGTCTACCAATACGCTTCTGCTGAATGCGTCTGTACCTAGACAGGGAAACTGTCACAGTAGTAAGTAAATATGAAAGTGTCATAAAACTCTTTCCTAAATCATTTGACCATCCTGATGAAAATCTTTCAGAATAAAAATCAAAGTTTGAATTACATATATCAAGTATGAGTACCCATTATTAAACTACATGTAGAATAAAAATAACATAACTCACTTTTAAACATTAGACTGAAGGGGCTCAGGTTTTATTCACAAAACTAATCTAATTCTGTAGAAATTCATTTAACAAGATAACTTCAATATGGAGCTGCATATATGTTGTTCATGTACGACACTCGCTTATCTAACAATATCGATCTCCAAGTCAATTTCTTACACTAACCAAATTCTCATCTTCGACCCTGGACCCAACTCTGTACCCAACCCTAACCCTAAACATATCCTAAATTCAAATTGCAACCCAAAGCCCATCCTTATACCTTTGACTAAATGAAGCCCGGAGCAATTCTCTCAGTAACAATTGTTGGATACATGTCTATACACAACTTTTTATCTGTTTAGGCCTGAAAAGGGGAGACATCACTTTTAAATTTACTGAAAACTTTTATAATACCTCTTTGAGTGTGGTGTCAGATATGCCGTAACTCTTGATGCAGAGTTCTCCAAGACTACTGTCAAGGTCTTCAAACAGTTCCTGGAACTTTTCCCTCTCTCCGCCGTCGACCGGGAGTACGTACACCAGCTCGGTACCGATGTCATCATGTAGCCTGGCGGAAGGGATGCGGGCCTTGATGAAATCTGTGACGTTGCTAGTGTCGCAGGATGAACCTGATGGAAAGAACATAAAAAGGTACATGTGTGGTGTGGAAGTGTACAGGGGGGTGTTTCACAAAACTTGTCATCAGTGACAAATGACAATCTTTGTTATAAGCTAGTGAAATCCTTGCTTCTGATTGGTTATCGGTGGATTTGTCACTGGTTTTTGTCATTTGTCATTGAAAAAAGGCTTTGTGAAACAGGTCCCACGGGATGAATTGGAGGAAGATACCTGTTTTTATAGGCATCTTGAGCACCGCCTACAATGGATATCTGTGCAATATAGATGTAGATGTACGCTATTATTTTCACACCTTTTTTCGCATGTACTTCAAATGCCAGAGAAGGCAGGAACGTCCATTGGGAAGACATAAATCTACATTGTTTTGTTGTCTTTTACCTCTTCTTTTCTTGATCTTAATCAGTTTTATTAAACAAAAGATCAGTCATTACAATGATTTGAATGGCAAAATATGAATTACAAGACTTCAAGATTATTTAATAATTAGTTTCAGGTCCGAATAGAAGTTTGTCCCTACCAGGATCAGTTGCAATGCCACTGGAAGTGCTTGGTACATCACTGGTTGCAGTCCTCATGGTGTCATAGATGTTTGGAACAGCCTCAGTCTTGAAGTCCTCTGCTCCATGGTCGGTAGGAGTGCCTACTCCGCTGGTAGCCTCTTTGGCCAGACTGAGACGGTAACCCGAGCTGAAACGAGACTTGAGGAAGGCCGGCGACCCGCAACAACGGAGATGACCCTGATCCAAGATGGCAATACGATCGCCCAAGATGTCCGCTTCGTCCATGAAGTGTGTACAGAGCACGATGGTACGACCTGGATACGTGTGTAGGATAAGAACCAAAGACAATAATAATGGGCGAAAATTTGTAAAATAATTGCTTCTTGTACAGAGGATCAATATATATATTGTGTTTTCACGTATTTTCTTGAGGTACAAGCAGAATTCAATATTTTAAAAAATAAAGGTACATGAATACATGTACATATAATGTAGTTTGATAGAGGCTGTGTGACACTAGGCTTGAGTCGGTACGGTCGATCACACCGGGACCCGACCGTTGCCGTCGGGTCCCGGTTTCGTTTTGTGAGAACCGACGCTCCGAAAAAAATAATGAAATATGTAAGAAATTGCAGTTTTGCACACCACTAAAATCATTCCACCTTGAAACTTAAGTATTTAATTGTTACCAATCATATTCTAGCTCATCCTGAATCAATCCGAACTGCTGATATAAATATGGGTTGCAAAGCAGTTCGCCCCATGGGGTTGTTGTTGCCATCAGCTGCTAGCTAGCTACTGTACTGGCCGGGTCTCTCGGCAGGATTAATAAATCGGGTTGAAAGAAACGGCTTTCTAAAAAGTACTTCTTTACAACATACCGATCGAATAATTTTTAAAAGACAAAATGGATATTATTTCTTTGATTTTGAACACCGCATGCTTCTTTTAAAAGCTGAAAATTACTTGGTAATCACAAGAAGTTTCGATACGGATAGCTGTTGCAAGGCAAGTTCAGATTAGTCTCGGAAAAATGCGCAGTGCTCCTCGTAGTTAGCTGTAATCCGTGCCAGAACGAACCCAAACAAAGACGTGATCGTAACGAGAAAAAAATCATTAAAAACTACGAGAGCACAATTGGAAAGACAACTACTCAAAATTATCGTAAGCAGATACATAACTTGGAGGAATAATACAATAGTTGTCCAAGAAAAGCCACAGAAATAGTGATATTTAAGGAGTTACTATAGGTACAATCATTATCGGAATGGGCCTGCTGATATGTCCGAATTACACGTTATTTGGTTTCTAGCCTCGTGTTCTAACACGAGGCTAGAAACCAAATAACGCCCTCTACGGTAAAAAGCAGTATAACAAAGGATTCGAGTATTTGCAGCAAGCCCCTTGCGATAAAAATGTACCCAGTTACTTCTCGATTATCACAATTTCTGTGGCATTTCTTGGGCGATTATTTAATTCTTTGTCCAAGTTATTTATCTGATTATCGTAATTTTGAGCAGTAGTTGTCTTTCCAATTGTGCTCTCGTAGTTTTTAATGATTTTTTTCTGGTTACGATCACGTCTTTGTTTGGGTTCGTTCTGGCACGCATTGCAGCTATCAGTATCAAGGAACACTGCGCATTTTTCCGAGACTAGTCTGCAACAGCTATCCCGTATCGAAACTTCTTGTGATTACCAAGTAATTTTCAGCTTTTAAAAGAAGCATGCGGTGTTCAAAATCAAAGAAAAAAATATATATTTTGTTTTTAAAAATGATTCGATCGGTATGTTGTAAAGGAGTACTTTTTAGAAAGCCGTTTTATTATTCAAACATTAATGTTTTTTGACCCGATTTATTCAACCTGCATGAATCAAAATGGCGGCTCGATCGTTGTCTTTCTATTTTTGCTCCAGTTTTTTTACTTTTAGAGGCACGATAATGGCACTAAACATCGCCAATCATGGATAAAAATAATGTCAAATGGAAGAATATACCGATCTGTGCCGAGGTATGCATGTGTTGATTTATTTGACTGATAAAAAAGGTCACTTTTAAGGGACATACTGATGATATGCGCTTTTTATAGAGGCAAGTGACAAATCCTGCGAGCTGATTTCGGGACACCGGGTCCCGATCGGTGCAAGGCCGTCGGGACCCGGTTTATGAAAATCCCGACATGACTCAGGCCTATGTGACACACAACATATATAGTAACAATTGCTCTATGAAACAATCTTGTACACTAACCACATTCCTATCTTTAAGTAAAGGCCACTCAATGGAAAAATGGCCGCTGTAGATAGGTGGCCTTTGTAGATAGGTGGCCTTTCCAGACAGGTGACCGTTATACACAAGTGGCCTTCATAGAGAGGTGCCACAAAGACAAGTTTGCTGTTTTATTTACCCGTCTTCTGTTTCATGATGAGATTCCAGATTGCGCGTCTGGCATGGGGATCTACTCCACTTGTCGGTTCATCCAAAATAATGATCGTAGAGTGTCCCACAAATGCCATGGCAACGGAAAGCTTGCGTTTCATTCCACCGGACAAGTTCTTGACCCTCTCCTCTGATTTCTTGAGGAGTCCAACGTCTTGCAGAAGACTGAAAGAAACGAGGAAAAATGTCAGGTGTTCATTCACCAAAACTCTGGACTGTTTCTAATCTTCCACAGTTTTGTCTACATTAAAATTTGATCTTTAATAACGTCAATGCAGAGGGCGAAGAATGAAACCATATTAAATGCAAAGAAAATTGCACAGAAATTATGAATTTTACAAACTATACTAGCTTTTACAAATAAATGTATCACATGCTGCAGAGTGCTGAGAAACCCTACCATAATATTGCAGAATAAGATTAATGCAGACATGAAACATTTTTAGTGCATAACTCTTCTGGTTCTTGGTTGCTATGACTGATACAGACTGAGCCTTTTCAACAATTGAAACTTCTCCCTGGAAGCCTAACATTCCAAGTTATCTTACTGAATGGTGAAAACTGAAGAAGACTTACTTGTAGATGTCATCATCCAATGCTTTTCCACGGAGACCTTTGACCCTTCCGGTCATGGCCATGTGCTCTCTCACAGTCAAGCTGTATCAGAGGTGATAATACAAATTATAATAGCTCACATTTATAATGCGCCTAATACTTTGTTTCTAGGCGCAGTAGATATTATTACCCCGGTCATCGGATTCAGGCTTATACCGCACACAATGTTTGCACATTCTCCATTCCCTGGGGAGCATTCGGGCCAGTTGCCGTTTTACAAGCACCACTTGCTCATCTAACCACATTAATTTTTCGCATCCTACCGGGTACCCATTCAACACCTAGGTGGAGAGTGGCAAATGTAGATTAACGTCTTGCCAATAACAATGAACCTACATAGAGTTCACAAAGTGTGTGTTACCCAAATTTAGTAACTACTTCATGTGGTGGCTATTATCAAATTATATACAGTATCAAATAGATTTTATGCTAGATCTAGATGCCAGCCTACGAGTCAGGACAGTATTACACAAAACATCAAAACAAGGTAAGGAAAGGTATAACTTTAGCAAGTTGGTCACATCTTGCATTCATTATGTTTTCATTCAATTATCTCACATCATGAAACTTTGACAGGCCTCACTTACTCATAAAGTTGATTTTACGATCTTCATAACTGATAATGCATGTGCAAAGGTTTCTGGTACTACAGCACAAACAGAAATTTAGGGTGGAGTTCTTACTTTTCATAAAGGGCATTGTGCTGGACACAGACACCCAAGTTCTCTCTGGTAGCCATGGCTTTCTTAGACACGTTGACGCCCTGAAGGTAAACCTTGCCGGATGTTGCAGGGAAGAGACCTGTGATGATGTTACTATGGTAACAAGACAAATAAATATACATCACTCAGCATGGTTTGAGAAGAGAAAGACGAAAATACAACAATTGTGGTTGATAAATCGCAATGTAACCAGATTCATAGCTAAGAGTCTCAATATGAATTATTAAATTCACATGTTACAAATAATTATATTTCAATACCGAAAGTCAAAATGCTAATTGCAAATATTATGTGCTGTTAGGTATGGAAAGTCATGTTTGTCCTACCTAGCTTGGCTAAAAGAGAAAGTGCCCCACTTTGTTGAACGTAAAGTTGCTCCGCAGTCAATTTCCAGAACAACCAAATTCTAACTTCTATCCTGTACCAATCATTACACATTACCCTAACCCAAAATACATGTACAACTTAAAGCCTGGGGAGTGTTTCACAAAGACTAAGATTGACTTTAAGTTAGACTTAACTATGGCAGGCCATTCATTCCACTGTTTTCCCTCACCATTTTACTGGCATGGGACTCTCAAGGGACGTACAAACTTTGTAATAGTTTGATTATTGAAGGAAAAAATGTTATCTTAAGATCGTAATGGTGATAGCTACCAGTGGTATGAATGGCCTGCCATAGTTAATTTCAACTTAAAGTCGATCTAAGTCTTTGTGAAATACTTCCCTGGACCACTACTCACATGGTGGTTGTTTTTCCTGCTCCGTTGTGTCCTAGTACTGCTGTCACTTGTCCCTCAAAGAAGTTGAGTGTAAGGCTATCAACAGCAACTTTCTCGACTTTGAAGCATGACCGGTAGACCTTAGTGAGATTCAAGATGGCGATCCCGACTGGAAGATTGGAGGGCTCTTCTTCTACCACTGGATCTGTCAAAGAAACAATAGTATGCAAGCAAAGAATAACCAATGATGGACATATTTCATTGAATATTATGCAATCAAATAAGAATAGATTATGGACAGATTACATTCAATATTATGCAATCAAAGAAGAATTGATAGTGTACAGATTGCATTCAATATTATGCAGTCAAAGAAGAATTGATAATGTACAGATTGCATTCAATATTTTGCAATCAAAGAAGAATTGATAATGTACAGATTGCATTCAATATTATGCAATCAAAAAAGAATTGATAATGGTCTAATATATGTCATGGTTATTAGAGCATGTTCATATATTTTTACAGCTTTAAGACATAGAAAGCATGATAATACATCTCTGGAACAGATATACTTTATACTTGTCATTAAGAGTATCTGTATGGCAAACGACTGATTGGTCAAGCTTGTGACAAGATGTATTTCACACTAGCCTTATGCAAATGAGCACAGTGCAATTCACGGGACCGATACTATTCCTTTTTGTTTTTGTGACTGATAAATATTCAATCATGTTGTAGTGGCAGCAGTGGGATACAAAATCATGCCATCTAGGACCTGTTTCATGAAACCTGTCATCAATACCTCAGTCGGTAGAGCAGTGGTCTTGTAATCTGGTGACCCGGGTTCGAAACCAAGGCGATGCGCTAGTGCCCTTTGATAAGGCATTAATCCTCAATTACAAGGTCCCTCGGAGAGGACCTAAAGCAGTCGGTCTTCTGGTTGCTTACTAACAAGCATTTATTGCTTTCTCAGCTGTCAGGTAAAATAACCACCACTATCAATGTAACAATCCTTGATATAAGTTAATGAAATAAAGGCATCCGATTGGCTATGAGTAACTTTGTTATAGAATTGTGGCATTCGTTCTCGAAAACAAGTTTTGTGAAACATGGCCCCGAATGACTAGTGACTTGCCTTTACCTTGACTAGTTAGGGCCACTCCAGACTCTGGATCAAAAGCTGAATTAATGTACTGCTGCATGTCATGTTTCTTAGAAATCGAGCAAGGGCACCAGAACGAGGGCTGCAGGGGAAAGTACCATTTCCTTGGAACACCATATTTACCTTATCATACAAATGGAAAAAAGACATAACTGATAATTCAATGAATAATAATAATAATACAAAACATTTATTAGGCGCTTAATACAGGTGTTTCTAAGCGCATCATTGTCTGACTAAAAAATTTCCAACCAAAACTTGATTTATATAATAAACACGCAAATTATAAATCTGTTCTTTATTCGATAAATCATGCATATATAATAATAAAAATAATAATAAAAATAAAAATGAGATCAAACATAAGGCCAAAAAAAATAAAAATCATTTGGTTGTCCTCGCTTGCTTTTCTGGAGTAGGGGCGGGCCTAAGGTCAAACATAGGGTCAAACAAACAATTCATCATAGAATAAAAGTTAAGCAAGAAAAAGAGAGAGAAGAAAGATGTTAACATTGCACAAGAAACTATAAGACATAATCAAAATCATCAACAATAAAACAAAAAAACTGAGAGAGAATTGGCTGAATAAATAAAAGCATGCTAACCAGGAAAGAGGGTCTTGATGTACCAGCCCAAGATGAGGTAAACAGCGCCATCTACAGCCAAGGCAATGAGAACGAAGGCCATGGATGTGGTTTCTTCTTCCAATGCATTGTTCCATATCAGATGCCATTGAGCGCCGACGCCCAGGTTTTCAAACTGACTGATTACGAGACAACCAATACTGAACGTAGACGGGAAGAATATACACTGCATGGAAGAATCAGAAAGAATGGCTCATTATATATTATACAGCTTGTAAAGAACACACTATGTAGAGGTGTCATATGTTTAGTGGATACGTCGCTGGACTGTGAATCGCATGGTTCACGGTTTGAGTGCCACTGCGGCACTGATGTCCTTTGGCAAGGTATTAAGCTACATTTGCCACTCTCCACCCAGGTGTAGTGAATCGGTACCTGAGAGAAAGAAATTCCTTGAATGCTTGAGCGCCTTATCATGGTGGCTCGGCTAAAGCCATGGTAATAATATTATTGCAGAGACTCTGGAAGAACAGTATTAAAGTTCATGCTTGATGTAGGTGTATAAGAGCTTACCACTACATAATTGGTTCCATTATAGGTATCAGGCAATGGTTTATATGGGAGCTTACCAGGACATTGGGTTCCTGTAAGGTTTCATGTGTGATACTGTGTACATGTGTTTATAGGAGCTTCTTGATAAAATTGGTTTCTGCAAGATGTTTATATGAAAACATAACATTTATTGACTGTTTCAACACCACTCTCGGAGTATGAGAGTACAATAAAGAGACATATTTACAAATATTATTCATACCTTCTACTAGATAAACATTGTATCAAAGCATTTTGACAAGACTAGACATTTTGGCTTTTTGACAATACTACCACTACAAGTAAATATACAGTTCTATCTCTTTTAATTTCTACATGTACAAGTCATAAAAGCAGACAAATACAATGGGTTCTGACACAGTGTTCATGCTTGACATATGTATATAAGAGCTTACCGGTACAATGAGTTTCCACAAGGCATCAAGCAACGATTGTGAGGCAAAGATAGCTATATATGGTAGGTAGAAGATCAAATATACTAGAATTGAAGCCAGGGAGGCAATGCTTGCTCTCTGGAATACAGCACTAGCTAGATAGCTGGGTAGAAAAAGATATAGGAAAATAAAATAAGAAGAATTAAATAACAATATTCAAGAAGGGATACACAATGAACTGCATGACTTTGGGCTAGTCATTATATATGTAATGCAAGTCGATCTCAAAAAGGGAATACCTGAATTAATTATTTGCAGGCTTTTGTCCACTAATGGAACAAACAGCGGACTGCAATACATTAGAAGTGCAAATTTCAAAAGGAATAATTCAGATAGTTATTTTGTCTTTAAATCTGGCAGAACAAGCAATATGCTATAAACACCTGGGCCCTGCTTCAATTACATGATACTATGAATGAAATTAGCTTCTGAAAGCAGAAGTTTAGCAATATTTTATACATGGTTTATCTGTCAAGTGCCTTAATAGAGATGTCATTATACATTTATAGAAAGGTGGTCTTTATGTAAAGGTTTCTTTTAGTACACCTTTCAAAGAGACACAAAGGGAAATGGAAAATGTAATCTATAAATAGACAGGGAATCTTTCTATACAGGTGCTCACTAAAGCAGGTTTCACTGTATTATCATAATAATATTAATACAAACAAATTATATATCACTTGTGATATAAAAGTTTCAAAGCGCTGTACACATATCAAGATTAATTAATCATCATTAATTACTTACCAGAACATGATAAGAGAGAAAAAGTAATCTAAAATGAAGACGAGTAGGACAGACCAGTCCGTCATTGGCAAGATGTTCCCATATTTCATGATGATGACAACCACACAGGAGAGTAGGACAAGGAGGAGGGAGTTAGAAATAAACCACGCCCACCAGTTTGCACCCGCCGGGAGACCCATGACCTTCATCAACTGTATTAAACAGGACGAACGAAAGAGATAAATTTAGTCAGTTACAACAACAAAAATAAAACGAGCGAGTAGAGTATATACTAATCAAAACGTCAAGAACTAAAGAGCTCTTAACAGAGTTCATCAGCCCCTTTTTCAGGGCTCTTATTCCTTTGAAAGAATGACATGGTTGTAACTCTGATAACTTGACCAACTATTCATTATCTCCAACATGAAAAGTTTTATTCATACTTCACTTAAAGCCCTACTGCACTACTTATAGCTACTTGGGCCCTCTATATATCAAACAGTGCCTAATCGGTGCCTCTTGGTCCCCCATGATCATCTTTTCCTTATGTTAACTGAGAGCTGATTTGTTGAGATAACCACCTGTCACTGACCTTGCAGGGAGGTCTAATCCCCCTGGCCAAACTAGTACAGATGGGCTTTAAAATGTTTGTGTTCCTGCAAGACAAGATCTGTATCCGAAGATATCAGCTGGTAGGGAGTATTACCTCTTCGATTCCTCTTTCTTTCTCATAGACGAGCTGATGGGTCAAACCTTTGAAAGAATGACATGGTTGTAACCCTGATAACTTGACCAACTATTCAGTATCTCCAAAATGAAAAGTAGGCCTATTATTATTAATATTATTAATATTATTATCATTATTATTGTTCCTGCAAGACAAGATCTGTATCCGAAGATATCAGCTGGTAGGGAGTATTACCTCTTCGATTCCTCTTTCTTTCTCATAGACGAGCTGATGGGTCATGACCCCTATCAGGACCACAAAGCTGATGGTCATCACAAGCGGTAGAAGCAGGGTGAAGATGGAACCAAACCTATAGGCAGAGAGAGACAGAGACAAGACTTGTAGACAATAATGTAAGTATGTGTACTTTTGTCGAAAGGGAGGGACAATATAAACAGCACCACCGCATGTTTTTTTATTTCTTTCCCTTTTTTTATTTTATTTATTTATTTGGATTGGTCACTATTCAAATCCGTCCTCCATTCATTACCACAAATTATTTTGCTGGGGCCTACAGCTCTACAACCTTGCTTTCATGTAGGTCCCATCATACTTCTCTCAGTTAAATCAGTACTCGTTATTGACCACTTATCTTTATGTTATTTCTTATGTCTCATTTGCATATCAAAATCGGATGTGCATCTCAACCTGTGATGCAATGAACATGGGCTATATCAGGGAATTGTATTGTGTTACAGGATTCATTAATTGCTCAAGATTAACGATACTGTTAGCGATGGGTGCAGTGCGTACATTTTGTCTAAATTTTCTTGGGCCGTTTATTATGCCTATATATATGTGGCCATTTAATAATTTATGTTAGTTATGCAAAATGCTCACAGCTGCCTTTTAGGAAACAAAGCTGCAATTGTTTGGAAACAACATGGGATCATCAATCTACAAACAACTTTATTGGAAAGAGCTTTTCTAGTTTCATAAAAAATAATGTCAAGTTGACTACTTACTCATCATTCAGATAGCATGGATAAGGTGTCATCTGAAGATAGACCCCAGGAGGCTGTATATCAGGGCTGGCTTGCAGCGATACAATGCTGCCCTCAACCATATCTTGAAGCATAATGTAACCACGCAGGTAGCGTAAATCAAATACAAAGTCGTTGGCTGATGAACGTGTTAGATAGCTGTGAATTAAACCAGGATGGATACACAGATTGATTGCAATGCAAAGACACATGTTTTTGGATTAGGGTGTGGCCCAGTTGATAATATAAACAAGAATATATACACAGACATGTGCGTACCTGTACATGTAAATTTACAGCTTTTTTTATTTGATTTGATCACACATGTATAAATACATTTCAAATATACGACATCATATACATGTACTCCAGTGATAATTGCTGTGGCCAATTCCTTACATTATTCCTATTCCTAACTTTAAAACTGTATCATTACAAAAAGAAGAAGAAGAGGAAGAGGAAGAGGAAGAAGAAGAAGAAGAAGAAGAAGAGGAAGAGGAAGAAGAAGAAGAAGAAGAAGAACGGGAAGAACAAGAAAGGGAAGAAGAAGAAGAAGAAAAAGAAGGAGGAAGTGGAGGAGGAGAAGAAGAAGAGGAGGAAGTGGAGGAGGAGAAGAAGAAGAGAAGCAGAGAACCAGAAGAAGCAGAAAAAAAAGAATAAGAAGCAGGTAAAGAAGTAGAAGAGGAAGAAAAGGTAGCAGAAGAAGAAACAGTAGAAGAAGAAAGAGAAAAACAAGAAGCAGAGAAGCAGGAGAAGGGGAAGCAGAAGAAGAAAAAGAAGAAGCAGAGGGAAATGCGGAAGAAGAAAAGGAAGAAGATAAGGGAGAAGAAGTAGAATGAGAAGAAGCAGAAGAAGAAAAAGAAGGCACACACATGTCTCTCAGCATGTCCGTAGGTGGTGTATTGTCCGAGTCCATACGAATCTTGTATTTGATGTGCGCAGGCAGTTCCGTAGCATCTGCAGGAATATCGAAGGCTAGAGCAGCAAGCAGAGTGTTATCTTTGTCAAAACTCCTCGCGTCCTCAACCATGGCTGCCTCGTTGTCATATCCAACGAACCGATTCAAGTTGAAGCATGTCGTCAAGTTGCTGACCAGTTCTGCCAGCAGATTCAGAGTCTGTTAAAAGAACAAAATCCCAGAGACTTAACAAAATATCAACCGTTTAAAATTCCAATACCATGTGCATTTATACATTACATTGAAATAATGTATCATCTTCAAAGTTGACATAGTCATTGTCATCGAGTTGATTTCTTAAGAGTCTTTCCGATCTTGTTAACAAATTAGAATTTAATGCTGATTGGTTTCTAGTCAGATTCATCTCACTGCCATGTTCATGGACCAAGTAGAATTTTGGAGATGATGAGCACCTGTACAATATAGACCCACTGCAAGTAACATTCATACAGTACATATATATATATATATATATATATAAAAGTGTGAGAAATTGTAAAGTACAGCTACGTCTCACGTTCCTAGACCATTTTCTTCACGCCTATATATATATATCTCAATTTTTTCATCATCGAGACAGTAGAGAACAGAATTTTGTTCATGATAGTTTATGGATGGAGTGGTGTAGCATGGGGGGGAAGTAATATAATAGGGAGCATGTGATCCCTCCCATCAGAGTGCAAACAAGAAATTAACGAGAGAAAACGGAGGAAAGGGGAAAGAGGACCCTTGAAGTTTGAGAATTGAACGTACCTGGATTTGTCCTGGGTCCATAGATGTAAGGTTTCCGCTGAGGACGTCAGTGAACAGGTCAGAGTTGATGCCATACTGATCCTCGAGGAGCCCTTGGACGTAAGAGTTCTCTAGCAATGTCTGTTGAGCAGAGACATTTCAAATCATTATTATCATTGTAATTATTAACATTACTACTTCTACAAGTATAACAACAGTATAACTAATGCTACTACTACTGCTACTACTACTGCTTCTACTACCACTACTAATACTACTACTACTACTACTACTACTACTACTAATTTTACTACTACTATTACTACTACTACTATTACTACTACTACTACTACTACTACTACTACCACTACCACTGCTGCTACTACTACAAGAACCACTACTACTACTTTTACTACTACTACTACAACTACTAATACTACTACCACTACTGCTACCACTACTACTACTACTACGTCTACATATACGTCTACTACTACTACTACATGTACATGCAACAGGTAGTTTTATGAATACATGGAAGTTTACCATGGTAGCAGTAAGCGTGTTAGGATCAAGATCACCACACCCATTATTGTTATCATCATTGTCATCATCAGCATCACCAACATCATCATCATCATCATCAATCTCATCATCATTACCATCATCGTCATTCTCATCCATATCACCATTGTTAAGTTAGGAATCAACAGAAAGTTTACCATGGCAGCGGTAAGCGTGTCAGGATCAAGCGCTGTTCCCAAATCTCCTTCGCTCTTCAACCAGACTTCAGCAAACCGCCGAGTGAGGGCTATGTTCTCAAAAGTACTATTTGCCTATGAAACGAGAAGTGGATGAATTAAAAAATACAAAACTCTTTTTTAGGCAACACTTTGACAATATAATCAACAACTTTGCAAATGGTAGTACTTGGACCAAGTTTGAAGTTCATAGATCAAAATGATTTTTAGAGATTAATACAATAACACGATGGACATAAGGATGGAAAACATGAAAACACAGCGCCTCCAGAAAAGAAAAGAGCTTTTTAGTTTACAGATATCTAAACAATTGCAAAATAGACATGTTTCAGTTTGGTGTCATGCATAGTCGAGAGGCCAAGAATTTGTCGGTTGGGAATTGATCTTTAATATTTGGTGTCGGTTTAGCCGTGTAACTGAGGCTTCAGAGGGTCTATTATGCATTGTGTGTGTATGCACGAAGAGATGTCATAGTCGAGAGGTTTAAACACTTGACTGACAATGCAAAGGTTGTAGTTAAGCAAGGCATTTCATCTGCATTGCTTCTCTTCATCCAGGTGTTTAAATAAATGGGTCCCCGGCAGGATGCCAACATTGATGTGGCTTGATAAGCATGTGTGCGCTTGTAAAATACACCTGGCTGGAATACTCCTAAGGGAGCAGAGCATGTGCACTATCATGTGCGGGTTAGCAACTCAATCCGAGGACCAGGGTAATAATAATTACAATGTAAAGCACTTAAATAGAAACATATTACTAATTGCTGTACAAATGTGATTACTATAAATTGTTATTATAGAGCAAATGAGCCTTAAAACATCTCACCTTTTCAATTATGCGTCTGACGGGTGGAATATCCGGAGAGTAGAGAATGCTGCCCTCTACGATAGGCTTAAGGTAAGCCCAGACTAGACGTCCATCAACACCATCCACAATGGAACTAAAGATGTTCACACAAAAGTCATCTGATGAAAATTTAAAAAATGAGTATATAATAACACTGTTCAAACATTATAGACATACATAGTCAAGATGTTTTGCACAATCTGGTGATTAAAAACAGTTAGGGTATAATAATAAGATAAAAGAGCATAAACATACAAGGTGACGATGTTCTCACTAAAGAATTGTGATGACCGATAATAGCAAATCATACTGTACAAAAAAGCACAAAGACACATATATGTACATGGTCGAGATGTTTTCACAAAAGTCATCTGATAATTTAAGAAAAAACAATGAAACAAATACATTGTCTTGTTTACCATGATAGCTTATGGTTTCTCTATCATCATTTCTTTATTCTTTTGTTTCGTTTTTAAAACAAGGCGATTATGTCTCACCCACCTGTGAACAAATTATATGAAAGTTCTCAGGGAACATCCGTGACTCACCTTTGGTTGCACTTGGAAAAATGTATGCAAAGTTATCTTTTACTGGCAATTGCCATGATTGTCTTTGAAACTTATTTGGTCGCAATGGGATTAACAGTTGCAAAGTCATTTGTGACAAACAGTCTTGCAAACTTCACTGCACTTACCTTTATTTTCAGTGATAGTAGCATCTCCAAATGTACGAATCACATCGTCGGCGGCTCTACGTTTTCTCAAGCTGGTGCTACCACAAACAATCTCTTGAGTGACAGCAGAGATCTAGGTTAAAAAACAACAACAGATTTCACAAATACATAGCCGTTTAGGAACACCGCTATGACAACACATATGATATCTTGTATTACTGCAGAGATCTATGTACAAGGACAACAACAGAGTTTACAAATGTTAAAGAATTAAAAGGATTATCACACAGCTAATTAAAGCCCGTCTGTACTAGTTTGGCCAGGAGGGATTACACCACCCAGCAAGGTCACTGACAGGTGGCTATCACATCAACTCAGCTCTCAATTAAAATAAGAAAAAGAGGATCATGGGGGACCAACGGGCACCGCTTTGGCATTGTTTCTATATAGAGGGAGCAAGTAGCTACAAGTAGTACAGTGGGGATTTAAGACTGGAAACAAGTCATTTTACAAAGCCATAATATTGTACAAAGTGGTCCTTCAATCAATGGCTGCCCATTGTTTGGTGCAAAATTGTGTGTGTGGTAAATGAGCGATCGCACACAGAGGCAAGGAAAGCAAAGAAAGTCTTGAAAATGAAGTGGAGTTCTGGTCATATGATTCAGGTATTGTAAAAGAAACTGTCGGGTAGTACTTGGAAAAAGTTGTTTTTGAAGTAGGCCTACATAAGAATTGATGCACACTGTGATGCTTTAGAATCATCAAAACGATAGGAATTCAGAAACACTGCACATAGAAATGCGTACATGGGACAACACAAACATGTACAATATTCTGCAATTGGCCGCAAAAAAGTTTTTCAATAAACCATTACTACAACATTACGAAACATTGTGATAACAAATCAACTTTTTATAATAATATTATTATTGCTATTATTATTATTATCACAACAACTTTAGTTTTTCAATAAACCATTACTACAACATTACGAAACATTGTGATAACAAATCAACTTTTTATAATAATATTATTATTGCTATTATTATTATTATCGCAACATCTTTAACAAAAACTATTTCCTCTTGTCTTCGAGTTTTCAAAATACTTCTTTCCTCTCCTCTCACCTCTTCTCCTGTGAAGAATCCAAGTTCAGCCATTTCTCTCAATCTTTCTATAGCCGGGTCATCGTTGAAACTGGCGATGGCCTTCTGCAAGGCCGGTAATGCCATGGTCACCGCCTCTAAGGACTCGATGGATTTCAGCACTTGACTGATAGTTTCGTTGCTGATGCTGAATGCCCCGCCAAAACTGTCAGCCAAATAACTCTATTAAAAAGACAATTAAGAGAAAATATTGTATACGACTGACTATTTTCACAGATCTATAGATTCTAACATCATACATGTATTGTCTCCACATCTTCTAAACACAAAGGCATGTTTTACTCGCAAGATGCAATCTCACATTTTATTGAACATTATTATGTGAAAATGCTATTAAAGTGAAGCCTGTATATCAAGACCCCTTAAGGGAGACAAGAAAAGTGGTCTTCATGGGTAGGTGGTCAATATTTTTTATTTTTTATTTAGTACACATTTCAATGAGAAACACTATTCAAGGGAATCTAAAAATGTGGTCTTTCTATCCAGGTAGTCGCTAAAGCAGGGACCTCACACCGATGCCTTGCATATCAACATCGTCCCGGGATAGCTTCTAGGAGATGCTGAAATGAATTATCGTTGCAAGGTTCATTTAACAAGAGTTTAGGACTACCCAACCAAATTGCAGTAATTAACCTGAAGAAAAACCAAGCTTCAACTGATAAATCGTAGCAACTTTAATATTCATTGGGACAGCTGATTTCAGACGAGTCATAAACTCATTGACAGAGAGACCACTTATACATGTATGCTTCACAAATGGTAAAAAAAAGTTATACAGTTCAAATCAAAACGACATACCACGTTCACGATGGCACTGACATCGATAAACGGGAGGACGGTTGATTTCAGTCGAGTCGTAAGACAACTTACATATGTGGTTTCACAAATGGTAAAAAAATTTATACAGGTCAAATCAAATCTACGTACCACATTCACGATAGCACTGACATCGATAAATGGGAGGGCAGTTTCAATGAGCGTGGCGACCTGATCGCCTGAGAGACCACACATGGTATCGGCAAGGATGGTAGCATTGGTTTGATTTGAGAAGATGAGGATGGTGCTTAGGTAATCAGGATCACAAAGCTTCTCCAGGAGCTCTGTGATTTCGGTCAGGAAGAGCTGAATGGGAGAAAAATTGATAAGAATTAAGATAATAATGATGATGATGATAACGATGATGGTGAAGATAATTGCTAATTATTGGATTTGACTGCTAATCCGCACATGATCATGCACATGGTCCAATCCTTGGGTAGTATACCTCTATATACATGACGGTAATAATTATCTTCAGGTCATTTTCTATACCTCCTCAAGATCAAAGGTAGCATACATGAATTTCCCTCACTTCACTCTGCCTTAGAGCTGTATTCTCAACACTCTCCGCTCCTTGGGGAGTATACCTCTATATACATGACAGATGTGCTACGAGTAATATTATCATCAGTACCACATTTGTGTAGTTAGATTGATTGGTAATTAATGGACTCATTTGCAAATCCGCACATGATGGTGCACTCGCTCCGCTCCTTGAGGAGTATACCTCTATATACATGACAGATGGCCTATGAGTAATAATTATAATCAGGACATTTTTTATACCTCCTCAAGATCAAAGGTAGCATACGGTACGTGATTTTCCCCACTTCACTCTGCCTTAGAGCTGTATTCTCAACACTCTCCGCTCCTTGGGGAATATACCTCTATATACATTACAGATGTGCTACGAGTAATAATTGTCAGCAGTACCACATTTGTGTAGTTAGATTAATTGATAATTAATGGGACTCATTTGCAAATCCGCACATGATGGTGCACTCGCTCCGCTCCTTGAGGAGTATACCTCTGTATGACAGATGTGCTATGAGTAATAATTATAATCAGGACATTCTTTATACCTCCTCAAGATTGAAGGTAGCATACATGATGTCCTTGGCCTCACTCTGTCTTAGAGCTGTATTTTCAACACTCTCCGCTCCTTGGGGACTATACCTCTATATACATGATTGATGTGCTATGATAAAAAATTATCACCAGAACCAAATTTGTGTAGTTAGATTAATTGCTAATTAATTTGCTAATCCGCACACGGTGCACTCGCTTCTCTCCTTGAGGATTAAACCTCTCTATACATGACAGATTTTTGTTATACCTCCTCAAGATTGAAGGTAGCATACGTGATGTCCCTGGCCTCACTCCGTCGTAGAGCTGTATTCTCAACCAAGAAGTCCTGGAGTACACTCTCATCCTTCAGAATATTGTTCACAGTCAAATCTGTGAAGGGTATAAAATAAAAAGTTCCTTTTAAATTCTGTATTAAATTGAGTATTCAGAATATTGTTCACAGTCAAATCTATGAAGGATAAAGAGTACAAAATCAAAGATTCCTTTTAAATTCCGTCTGGCACATTTTTAGTATTCAGATACACCTCATATATCCAGCCGTTTGTAAATCTGACCATTTGCTTGCAATCGCTATTATTAATCCGCCGTTTGCTGGACAGTTCATTTGCACTTTCATTAGGTCAGGCCTCCTAACTTGCATGGGGCAGAGTACATTCAGCACCTGTCCAATTTCAGAGTTGTTACAATATATTACGAGCTATTTACAGTTTATTACGAGTTATTATGATGTATTTACGGCAAAATTCTATGATTTGTTACGAGTTGTGAAGGATAACGATGAGCCAAATTTACGGGCCTTTTAAGACCTGTTTACATGTTGTTACGTATAGTTACGAGTAAGTTGTCGCTTTCATCACCACAATTGCAGGTGTTTCCATAGGAGAAGTTTAAGAAGATGAAGCTAATGACCTACCTGGGATTTCAGCCAAAAGTTCAAGAACGTAGATATTGTCCAGTAGAGTTCTAATCAGTTTCTGGACATCGCGATAGTTTGGGAAGTCTTTGAATAGTCCTTCCGTAAGAGTCAACAGGGCATCCACGCTTTGATAGATTTAAAATATTGCAAATACATTGTAAGCTATATGAATGGGTGAAGTTCTGTAAATAAACTGCAGTTTGTATGATCAACTGGTATTCAGGTACACATGAAACTGAGAAGAATGTAGTTGCATGCATGCACATAGAAAAATTCATGAATTTTAATGATGATAGTCAAACCTGCTTTAGTGACCATTTGTCTACACAGACCACCTGTCTACAACTTAAAGACCACATTTTTTGTTTCCCTTGAAAACAGTTTCCCATTGAAACATGTACTAAAGGAACTTGCATGTCTACAAAGACCACTTTTTGCATTTCCCTTGGGTGGTCGCTAAAAAAAAGTTTGACTATATTTATTTATAATCTTAATAATATTGATATTACTTCTAATAATAGTAATTGAAAGTAATGATATTAATCACAACAATAACACCAATAATAATAATACTACTACCAACAACAACAACAATAATAATAATTATTATAATAATAATAATAGTGATAACAGCAAAACAAATATATATATATATATTTAATACTATGGATATTTTTACAGCGCACAAATCCTCCAAACAAGAAGCTAAAGATGCTCTAATATTACCCCTCCTCTAGCTAAGCAAACAATTCAAGAGCTCACATAATTCAAATCATTCCTTCTTATTGTTACCCATCTAACAGATGTGGATTAATGCATGCCAAAGGACTCAAGTGCAAAATCGGGGCTCCAACCCATGACCCATGTCTTAACCCATTGACCCTAGGAACCGGATGGCTCCTGTATGAAGCCTATGGAAATTAAACAATTCAGTAGTCAACCTGTTAAAGCCTGTCTGTACTAGTTTGGCCAGGGGGAATTAGACCTCCCTGCAAGGTCACTGACAGGTGGTTATCTCATCAAATCAGCTCTCAATTAACATAAGGAAAAAGGGATCATGGGGGACCAACAGGCACCGATTAGGCATTGTTTGTTACATAGAGGGCGCAAGTAAGTAGTACAGTGGGGCTTTAAAAGACAGGGGCCAGCTAGTCCTCACCTTCTAAGGGCCCTTATCGTAATGTTGATATTCTCTGCCAGTGTATCAAGATCAGAGATCGTCGGGACACCGTCGTCAAAGAGGGCTGGAAGAACAATGGCCACAAACTCTCCAAGCGCCTCATAATCTACTTCAGACAAGTTTCCAATGGCATTGAAGGTCTCCAGGAGGAATTCCGGAAATGTTTGTCCAGCATTTTTGTTAACCTGTAAGAAAAAGGAAAAGACATTATGATGGTAATGTTCATTATGAATCGGGTTCTACAATGTTGGCAATTTTATTGGTTGAATGACACCATGTGACCATGTCCTATTTTTTCCTAGTGCATGTATTACATGTATATAATGCAAACAAACAGGCACTCCAGGCATCGCGTGCATGGTGAACACATAACCAACTGGCCCTGCCTAGCTACATATGGAAGGTGCCCACGAACAGTAATGCAGAACGTCCTCATTGTAAACTTGTAGCGAGCAGGGCATAAACACAAGATGCATAATTGTACAAAGAAACATCAAAAAATGAACTTCTTTGTGAGAGGAAGTGCTGGTGTGTTCAATCCTCGACCCCGATTCTTTTACAGAGTACATGTTTCCTCTTGTATGAACGGGCAGCACATTGTCCGTTGATAGCCAGATGGGCATCATTTTATACCACTTCACATCAAGTTAAAGCGATACTAAACTGACGTTCATTCTGCCATAGTGTACTGTATATTGCAAAGCGCCATCTCATGGTCCAGTTGCTAACAGAGTCTAATCCAATACCTAATTCGCAGACAGAGGACTAGATGCCAGAACCAAAGGTGCAGCTAGGGAAGCAGCAAGTTACAGGATCATACTGCTACAGCTGACCTGAGATGGCGTTAGAGGGCCGGGGTTTTGTGGTAGTGCTTCTGTTACAGTATGGTTTTATTACACCCTTACAGCTCTCAACAGACTGTATTGTTACACATACTGCATAACAATGGTAGGATGCGACCGCCATTGTTGGTCAAACAGTTTTGAGTGGCAAGTAACGCCTGGCTGGAATGCTCCCCAGGGAGTGGAGAGTGTGCACACAGTGTGTGCGGGCAAGTATTTAATCCAATAGCGCTTAGAGACATCATACATGTAGATGTATGAAGCGCTATATAAAAGCGGAGTTATAACAATTAATATACATGAACATCTTGTAAGCTGAAGACTATATAGCTCACCAGATCAATAACTGTCTTCAAATCGATGTTGGTGCGAAAGAATTCTACTGCAATGAGTGTTCCGTTGCTACACAATCCCTTGAGGATTTCTTCTTTCAGTGTAGAGTCGACATCGAGGAGAAGATCATCGAGCAAGGCTTCATTGCAAGGCAGATTAACAGAGTCTTTCACTCCGAGATCAAAGAGTTTAAATAGCTAGAAAAGAAAGAAGAATAGAATTGCATGAGGCAGAACAATATCAGATAACAGTGATAATAGTGATGATAATGACCATGATAACATTAATAATAAACTACTGTAGCATTGATTTAACAGGTCAGTACTCTCTCCAAAAAATTGTAGACATTAGGACTATTAAAGTGCCTTTGTATGATCCTGGGATACCCCTGTAAAAAAAAAAATGAGCATCAAATCCTCCCTCGTAAAATATTCATTAGTAACTGGCACCTGTCATTTTTTAGGGGGGGGGGGTTATACTTTTTAGATATGTGGGGGAACAAGAGGCATCTGAAATCTGAAAATGTGAGAGTATTTTTCTTTTGCCTGTGCCACCACCATCCCCAACCACACGAGAATTCTCAACAAAAAAAATGTCATGTCGTACCACTGTAGCGTTGATTGAACTATTCCTGAGAGCCACGAGATCGATCTCGGTCAGGTCGGTGTTCTCTTTCAAGAATTGATAGATACTGGAGCCATTCAACAGTGCTTCCTCAAACTCAAAGATAGACAGAACTGGAGATACAAAACAAAAACAAAGAAATATTTGGTGGCTATCAGTATAAGTACATCATAGATCTTGAGGTAGTAGGCCTATACTACACTTCAACATTTAAAGAAGTTTGGAAAAAGACAAACAGCTCTTTCAATGTATGCTTTTTAACATACAATAATAAAGCAAAACTCCTGAAGACGGATAGTCAACGTGTTCGAAACGTCGAGCCACTCCCGCCACTCATCCTCTCCAAGCGCTATAGTTCTCCTTAGAACTATAAGCTAAGAAAGATAACCAACAGTCTTTTTCAGGACTACACACCCCCAAGAAAGATTACCAAGAGTCCTTTTCAGGACTCCTCAATCCTCTCTCTCTCTTTCTCACATGGTGCACCCGCAAGCCTACTGTATACCAAAAACATTGTTGTGGTTGTTTTTTGTTTGTTTAATCACATATTTAAAGATTACAAAACTTGGTAAGGGTATGAATAATTCAGTTTACTGTACAAGTACCATAATAGAAAACAGGACAAGAAACTGATATTAATATGACATGTACATGTACATGAGGTGAGGATCGAGATTGATACATACCATCAGTAAGAGGAACTTTGTTTGATTCAAAGACTGTCCTAAGGAAGGAGAAAACCAGGTTGAGGCTGTTTTCAAACTCTCCCGTTCCGTTCCCAAGCTGCTGGAATAAGTCCTCTACTATGGGAGCTAAGATAACAAACACATCCCCAAGGCTGCATATGGAAGATAAAAAGATAAGACAAGGTAGGGATATGTGGTAAATAAAGTGGCGTCTAATATACAGTGTACATGTAAAATGAAACTAATGTATTTGTACGCAAAAAGAAAGAGAAAAATATCATAATAATATGATAATAATAAAAATATTGGATATTTCATATTGTATTGTCATATCATAATAATATGATAATAATAAAAATATTCGATATTTCATAGCCACACATCCACGGTTATTCCACAACAAAGCTATTTAAAATTCAATATTTTATGAATTTGATGAATGGTTGATTGGAAACCCATGTGTTGTCAAAAGTACTTCATATTAGTTACTACCCCGTAGGATTATTCCTTGAAATGCACTGGGCGGTGATTACGGCTGTCAAAGCTAAAGCTAGGGTAATAATTTCCAAAGCTCTTTGGAAGCACATGGAGACGTTATATAATGTGATATGCACTTTGCAAGAACCAAATATTATTATCATTATTATTGTTACATGTACAGGTAAAATATCATTAAGTTGAAGATTATTGTTAAAATGTTCTTTTTTCAAAACTGAAAATTCTCTAGCAATGTCATTCTATAATGCTTGAAATCGACCTGCACACCCACCTTTCCAAGCTGCCCTCAGGCAACTGTTTAGGTATCTCGATCAACTTCACCAGGAGGCCTAGGGTAGGTGGAGCTTGGAGATCTACGATGCAACCATCAGGATTCACGGCACAGTCCATGGCCTTCTCTACAAAGTCTTTGGCACGACCGATGGATGCAGCATCGAACGGTGGAAGGTCCTTGCTGTCAAAGTCAGTAATGATGTCCAGCTATGAGAATATCAAAGATCATAAAATGAAGATTTTAATTCCAAAAGGAGCTAAATTCATTTTTTTTGTAACTTCAGAGAAAAAGAAATTGTCCAGATTTTGTACAGGCGTCAATGGAAAAGTGATTTTAGAAGGTGCATTTGTTCATAATTGCTCCCAAAAGTTAGGATAATAATTTTGTTGAAAGACGGGTACATTGCATGTAAATGATTAATTTCAATTTCAATTTTAAACAAACAAACAGACCTGCGAATAAATGACTACGGGTAATAAGTAAATGAATAAATAAAATAAATAATTGAATAAATAAACATGTACCGGTATATAAATAAATGAATGAATCAATATAAACATAAATAATTATTTACACAAATATTTAAATAGAATCATGAATAAAATAAATAAGTGAGTGAGGAAGTGAGTGGGTTGGTGAGATAGTGGGTGGGTTGGTGGGTGAGTAAGTGAGTGAGTGAGTGAATGAATAAATGAGTGAATAAATTAATAAATAAATCAATCAATCAATCAATAAATCAATAAATGCTATGTCCCTCACCCTTTCAGCATTCTCTCTGACCCTGAAGACATCCATAAGCTGCTGCCCAAAGTCGGTGACAAGCATTGTATTCAGGCTCACGATGAGATCAAATACTGCTGTAGACGACCCGTTGGTGGAGTTAACTGGTGTTAAGAAGTCACTGAGGTAAGAGGGATCTTCAGAGATGCCTTCAAAAGAGCCCTTCAGCAGTTCTATGATCAATTTGCTGAGCTGTTGGTAGGGAAGATGATATGTATGTAGCATCTCCACTTGTGATTGTGACCGAAGTACTTTGATCATACCTACACACTTTCCCTTTTTCCTGATTTGATTTAGTTTCACACATTTTTCTCCCTCTCTGCCATTCCCTCTCTACACCCTCTCTGCATTCATCCATCCCCCTATCTCTCTCTCTCTCTCTCTCTCCCTCTTCCTTAAAATGAAATCTCCCTTACCACAGGTATCTGTAAAGGTTGATCCATAACCTGATTCCATGCCATTATAACCTTAGGTACCTCAGTCAGTAGGACTGTTATTGTAGCTTTAATGAAAGGTGTAATGCGGTACATATCTCTCTTCTTGATTCCTCTTTTCTTTCTTTCCTATCTCTCCATCTTCTTTGCATTCATCCATCCCTTCTAATGAAAGGTGTAATGTGATTCATATCTCTCTTCTCGATTCCTCTTTTTCTTTCTTTCCTATCTCTCTATCTCTCCATCCTCTCTGCATTCATCCATCCCCCTATCCCCCTATCTCTCTCTCTCTCTCTTTTCATTAAGATGAAATCTCCCCTTACCAAAGGTATTTGTAAAGGTTGTTCCCTCACTTGATTCCAAGCCATTACAACCTTAGAAACCTCAGTCAGTATGACTGGTATTGTAGCTTTAATGACAGGTGTAATGCGATATCTCTCTTCTCGATTCCTCTTTTCTTTCTTTCCTATCTCTCTATCTCTCCATCCTCTCTGCATTCATCCATCCCCTCTCTCTCTCTTACTCTCTACCTTAAGATGAAATCTCTCCTTACCACAGGTATCTGTAAAGGTTGTTCCATCACTTGATTCCATGCCATTATAACCTTAGGTACCTCAGTCAGTATGACTGGTATTGCAGCAGTAACGATGGTATCATTGTCCAGGACGGTCTGTATCTCAGCTTCACGATCTGCAAGATGGAAGACATTATTACGGTTTCTTCATTCTCTGACGAGCTAAAAAACAACAACACTTGAAATGCACATTGACAATGGCGCTTTGATCTTAGCACTTTATCACTTTTCATACTAAAAAGAAAGTTGGACTTGGAGCATTATGGTTTCTAGGACAGCCTTGTATGTCAGGTTTATGAGCTGCGAGGGGAATACATTGTTCAAATATCTTCACTTTCTTGACAAACTCAAGACAGAATATATGACATGTACAATATGATGATAAGCTTGCTATAATAGATTAACCCTTTGGCAATGTACATTGAACAGTACCGGTACTTTTTTTTAACTACACACCCTGTACTATAAAGAATGACTACTGTACTTGTATATGAATCTTCCTGAAGAGCCGGAAACATACATGGAGAGCAAAATGTGTTTGCTTGCATCAACTGATGGATATGTTTGGACCTTGTATTCAATTCATTATTATTCTGCTGATAAGGTCCCATACATTGTTGTTCACTGTGATTTCCCTTGCTTCTTTGAACGAAGCATCCATGTTGTTATTCATCTATGTATATACTACACATGTTTTATATACATTGTAGTTTCATTACATACACTGTAAATTATGTTTTACAATTGTTATGTATCACTTTGTATCCAACGTTTTAGTCACAATAAATGAATGAATAAATACTTGGAAGAATGAAGAAATAGATTAATCAATTAATAAATCTATGAATATATAAATAAATAAATAAATAAATAAATAAATAAATGAACAAAAAAATAATAAATGAATAAATAAATACATAAACATATACACTTATTTACCCGGTAGTGAGAAGAAGAGATCCTCCACCATAATCATGGCCAAGTCTAGCCTTCCCAGGATGGGGTAGATGACCTCATCCCATAGGGGTAGGGTGGGTAGCGTGCTGGTCAGAGCTCCAGAGACCATTACTAGAATATCACTGAAATGATAATAGGAAGGATGGGTTTAGCAGCAATAGCTCTGCGGTGAATATCTTATATTAACCATATTCCTAATTTCAAACCAGGACCTAGCACTGCCCCTGACCTTAAAAATATACCCCTAACCCTACATGTAACTATAACATGGCCAAGTCCTGTCAGAGATACAGAGATCCCCATGAGTATATTACTGAAATGATAGAAGGAAGAATGGGTTTAGCATCAATAGCTACACAGTGATATTACACACATTCCTAATTTCAAACCAGGACCTAGCACTAACCCTAACCCTACATGTAACTATAACATAGCAAAGTCTGGTCAGAGTTTCAGAGATCATCATTAGAATATCACTGAAATGATAATAGGAAGGATGGGTTTAGCAGAAGTAGCTACACAGTGAATATCCTTATTAACCACATTCCTAATTTCAAACCAGGAGCTAGCACTGTCCATGATCCTAACCCTAATCCTACATCTAACTATAACATGGCCAAGTCTGGTCAGAGATCCGGAGATCACTGTTAGAATATCACTGAAATGATAATAAGGATGGGTTTAGCAGCAGCGACACAGTGAATATCTTATATTACACACATTCCTAATTTCAAACCAGGACCTAGCACTGTCCCTGACCCTTAAACTAACCCTAAACATACATTGCCAAGTCCGGTCAGCGATCCAGAGATCATCATTAAAATATCACTGAAACTACACTAGTGAATATCCTGTATTAACCACATTCCTAATTCCAAACCAGGACCTAGCACTGTGCCTAACCCTAACCCTAAACAGACATGGCCAAGTATGGTCAGCGATCCAGAGATCATCATTAGAATATATCACATAAATTAAAAAGGAAGAATGGGTTTAGCTACAATACATGTAGCTCTGCTGTGAATATCTATTATTAACCACATTCCTAATTTCAACACAGGAGCTAGCACTGTGCCTAACCCTGACCCTAAACGTGACCTAAACCCCCATTGCAACCTTAACCCTAACCCTACATACACATTTACATCTCTGGCGAAATAAATGTTGGAGAAGAGGGCGATGGAGCAAATATCAGACTATTGATCAACTTCATCATTTACTATGTCTACTATAAAGAAAATATACACTAATATGACTACGTTTCCCTAAAAATGTATCCAGTATTTTTAATTTACATTTAGTTTTACAATTAATTAAATCAAACTAGCTTGGTATATCAATACAATCTCATAGGTTTGTCATGAAAGTCCTTTCATCTACGAGATATACTTAATGATCTTACTTAAATATGAGGAGATACTTAAATGTCTTAATGATATACTTTGGTTTCAACAAGTAGAATTGCAGATACTTGAAATATTGATAGAACAAACAGGACCAGAAAGTGGTAACATTGACTTGGTTTAATACAGCCAAACCTGCTTTAGTGACCACCTGTCTACAAAGACAAAAACAAATTTTAACCTTGAAAATGGTTTCTCATTGAAACATGTACTAAAGGAACCTGTCTATAAATACCACTTTTTTTGTTCCCCTTGAGCGGTTGCTATAGACAGGTTTGAATGTACAATATTCAATCAAAGAAATTGAAGAAAAATTGAAGAAAAAAAGGGGGAAAATAAAACTTACTCCAGGCTATCCATGGGGGGCAGCATGGTAATGTTAAGACCAGCATTATTCATCACGTCACGGACGGTTATTAAAATGAGTCCATTCGACAGCTTCTCAAACTCATCGACCATACGACGCATATCAATGTCCTGGTCCTGGAAGCCTTGTTCGAAGTTGTTCGTAGCAAGGACAGTGAGCTGCAAAAAAATGGGGAACAGCCAAATAGAGTTCAATCTTGCATACTAAGCGTAACCTAAACGTATACACATCTTATAACAGAATGTGAATTTTTAGGATCATTAACTATTAAAGGGATTGGGTAACTGTGCCTCAGATTTAATCATAATTATGAACCTTTAGGTTATACATGAATCCCATGACTTTTACAAGCCAATCGTCTATCTGATTATCAAGATATCTATGATTGGAATTAGAAATTTCAGAATTTGTTTTCCTAACGTTTTTTATAACACTACAGTCTAAAGGGGAAAATGAGTATGGTAAAACCGGTCACTCACAAATTTTTACTTTTTTGAGGCACTTCATGATCATTTTGAATTGTTTAGGGCTTAAATATTACACCATATCACAGACAATGATAACTTGTAGGGCCATCCATCTCAGATTTAACATTGTTGCCTTTATTAGTACCTAAAAGTCTAATGGCAGTTTTCTTTCAAGTCATTCTGGTGCATGTTCAAGAACAAGCAACACAGTGTACAGTGGTTGAATCATAGAGATATATACTACTAACACTAGAGGGCGTACTCGCTCAAATTGCTGTTCGGACCTGGAGCGGTGGCCGCCATTACTAAGGAGGGCAGAAAAACGAACGACCCAACAAGATACTGTGCACAACATACGTGGAAAAAATTGGAGAAGCCAGGTTCGTGCGTTGCATTGGGATGTTCGAACCGAAGAAAGAAAGGGAACTGCATAATATTTCACAAGTAAGTTCTTCTTAATGTTATGTTGATTAATAAGGAGATTTTAGAGCTAAAAAAGTAGTTTATGTAGTGAAGTCTGTAGTCTGTACCCGGGTTGTCTCATGACAAGCCACCGCAGCTCCTGCAGCAGCGGAGCGCGCCAGTCCACGCCCGCCGGGCTGGGGCAGGCATGGGTTAAGGTTCTGGGGATGGTGATGGGAAAATTCTGCTGCGCTGGAGTCGCTCGCAACTCCAGAGCCAGAGAGTCCAACTCGGAAATATAACTCCATGAGCTTGATTCTATTAAAGAAAAGTCTAGAATAAAATGATATAATTAATTTTATCTTATCTAATTTCAAGATAAAAATCAAATGTCAACTTCTTTATATTTTAAATAGTAGACTAGACTCTAGATCTAAGATCTAGACTCTAGACTCTAGATCTAAACTCTAGTCTCTAATTTCTAAAGCCCGAAAGGCAAAGCCAGGTTAGACAGAAATAACCGTCTGATATGGGTCATTTCTTTAATAAAACTGACATTTGTTGACATTCCCCATAATATAATCAGAGGTCTAGTGGAGCCAGACGCAGTCTCAGTAGAACAACCGACGAAATAGAGAGACTGAAGCTTTTGGTCTAAGCCAGGCTAGCCTGCCATATTTCACATCACAGGAGTTATCCAACTAGGCTAGGCTAGCCTAAAAATCCCACCGCACACTACACTATTTCTATCAAATTTGCTTATGACTTGCTGACATCATTATTATTTTATTTATTTGGCTGGAAGCTGCTTTCAGTTTCAGTCTTAAAAATCACATGAAATAGCATGAATAGTAGAACAATTGTCATGTTATGAGAAAAAACTCATTGTTTCCTTTTGCTTTTATTGTAATGCAGGAATACACTCAAGAGAGGAAAGGATGTTACACACCACATCTCATTCCTAGAGCTGTGCCTACTGTCTTTCCTGGACATCCTCCCTATAAACAGACCCATGGCTCAAGACTCCCAGCAAAACCATGTACAACATCCGAAAGTGTTCCTGTGCCTCCAAAGAAACCCTATGACATTACAAAAGAACATGACTATTCTTTTTCTGTCTGAGTTGATTAGAAACTGAATATAACCAGACAGCAAGTTCAGGATGCCAAGAAACAGATAAAAGTGGTGAAACAAGCTAAACAGGAGAGATGGAAAAGCCAGGACTCTCTTGCAGGAAGTCCACGAAAGCAAGCTCATTAGCCAGGATCAGCTTGACTAGCTACTTCAACACAACTTTGGAGAGAACGCATTTTCAGGAAAAACAAAACAAAACATATAGAACTTCATTCGTACAAACTACAAAGACAGATCGGTCTTTTATATTCTGCCTCTTGTCTGCATAGCTTATCCACTGGATGATTGACTGTGAAGCCATTTAAAACTGGAGAGAGCTTTCAATAATCTTTTTAAAAAACAGAACAATCTGAGACTTTTGTTCTGTGTAATGAAATAAAATTTTTGGGACACATTGTGACAGTTGCACAACCTAACCATAATTTTCTGTTTGTTAACTTTACACGAAGGCAAACTAAAGTGGAACTTAGAAGAGTTGATTACATTAGGGGTTAAACAAAATGTACTTGAATTTTGAGTTGTTGTGAGGTACACTGTATTTGAATATTTACTCTATAAGCTTCATGATTACCTGCTGTATCTGATTCAGTTGCTATAATTTTTGCAAATTATTTGCACTCTACATGTGCTTTGATTCTGCAGGTACAGTATGGATAACCTGAGATAAACAGACCTTTTTTATAACATTGTCTGGATTGCTCTCAACCAAGTGATTTACATCATTAAAGATGAAAAGCAAGAAATTCACATCAAGTGAGCCCATTTTCAATAAACGAGAAGAATTCACAGATGTGTGGCAATTGAAAAGCCTGTGTAATGCACACCATATACACACCCATAGATCGTTTTGTACATAGATTTGAATTTTGTTCCAAAATGGAAAACTGCTTTTGAAGAGATTTGATAACAGAAAAATTATATGGAATAATGTCACTAGATGTAAACCCATAAGATTGTGCACTCTTTGGCTTGTTGTATCTACTGTGTACATTTGAGGGTAATAAGTTTCAAATTTATTATTATACCTGATGAATAATGATGTCAAAAGACCATGTTACTATGAGGTTTCACTGAATAGTGTAGTGCAGTATCCTGAGATGTAAGTCTCTTCAATTATAGTTCTTCATAGCAATACTAGTGACTTGGAGTATATATGCTCAATTACTATTTCTGGTTTGCATTTATTACTCGATGAAATGTCTTTGTATTATTAGTAAATGTGACACGCCTGCGTGCGCTTGGAGCCAAGACTAGTTAATAAAGTGTTCGTTATCGCTGACATCTTGACACATAGACATTGGCCTCCTGACATTTATGTTTTGGGAGTTATTGTGCCGGTTTTGGGATGTGTAATGCTTGTCTTTGGTGGCGAATCAATTTGTTGTGGTTGTGTTGCCTATGATCCGTGACAGTAAATTTGGGGCTAAAATCTGAGGTGTTGTTTTTGCAATGTCTGTCCTTTCAATTGTGATGTATTATTGCAGTATTATGTCCGATAAAATGTCAAAACTTAAATGCCTAGTATGCTGTAGAATATCAACACACGTGTGCCGTGTGGTAATAAAAGGTTCATTTATTCATTTTTTTCTTCAAATTTAATTATAAGTTTATTTTCTAAAACTGGTTGATGAAGAAAATAAGAAATACACTGTATCAAGGAGAATATTATTTATGGAGAAAAAAAGTGGTGTGAATAAATAATTATTACATCAATGATCAGCTGTTTTTAAAGAATATTCATATATATTTATAGTGAACTGTAAAAAAATGAATTATTCTTTCAGACAAAAATAGAGATTGTATAGAGATAAGAAATGGGTGAAAGACATAAGGTGTGAATTTGATATAAAATGAGTGAGAGAAGAAGAAAAAGAATGTCAGTTGGATGGATGGATGAATGATTGGATGAGTAAATAACATAATTTTTTTAAAATAAATGTGTATAATTCTTTCCTTCCCCCTCTTCCTATCTTCAGTATCGTCCTTTATCTGCATTTCCATTATCTACCTATCCTTCTATATTATATCTATCTATCCATCTATTTATGTGTCTAGCTATCTACATACCCATCTCTATCCCAAATCTATAAGTATCAAACTGTTTATAATAGCCATAAACATAAAATGAATATATTACCTTTAAAGCGTTTTAAATCAATAAACCCTGGCTCTCATAATAACTGAATTAGAAAGGCATTAGCCCCCGGCATTGGCTCTGTAGCATAAAAATTTGTTTAATATCATGACATAAATATCAAATACAAGTCCCAAATGCTTGATTCTGATTGGTTGAAAGCCAAGTAATATTTGATGTCATAATATCGCAGTTTTATATTGACAAAGAGGAAGAAAAATTGAAGATATACTGAAATATAAATAGCTTTTTGTGTCCCTTTTACCTCACCATAACACCCGTAATTAATCTTGACCTACACCAGATACCATGACTGAGGCATGAGTAGGGTTCATGCATTATGCAAAATACCACAATTATAACGTTTCATACTCGAAAACCGATAAATCAACCCGAAAAATGAAGCTTCACATTGCATATCAGTAGCACAGTTTCGAAGGGAACATCCGGGTATTTCTCGAAGTTGTGCCCTCCTTAGTAATGGCGGACCGCGCTCCATTCGCGCACAGAGCTTTGAACGGGCGCGTATGACGAGTCCGCACTCTAGCCTTATTAAGTATATATCTCTATGGGTTGAATACATGTCTATGTACAATGGGAGGTGGGTTTTATTCCTAACAAATCAGTCTTTCCGAGACATACCTGAATGAGCATCATGCACACTGTAATAATTGCCTATAACAAGTATGGCCAATAATCTATCACTAGAAACCAGGAAGCATGGAGATTACAATCGTATAATCTTAACTGTTACTCTGAACATTTTTCCAGGCGGGGAATTTTAATAAAATTGTTTGATCTTACCTTCCCTTAGGCAATGCTACAAATTTCATCAATATTTAAAAAAAGATGAACCTACAAAAATGGCATTTGGGCCCTGTTTCATAAAAAAAATTATTGATAACAAATGCTAAATTTCTATGACAAATTTGCACTCAGCCAATCAATTTCAGTAGCTTATAACACTAAAGGTAGCTTATAACACCTATAATAGCTTATAACACTTATAGTAGCTTACAACACTTATTGTAACTTGTTATTGAAAGTTACCTCATGTTCCAGAGGAGCTATGTTGAAGTGGGTCATAAGGTCATTGGCTATGGTTGGATGACCCGACATAAGGTGAGAGCACAGCGACATCTGGAGTGAGTTCGTGTCAGGATAGACGGTAGGTTTGAGAAGCTCATTGAAGGAGTCTGCGTCACAGACTACCATCTCAATATCATCATGGGTATTCAGTGTCATTGCCTGGAAACAAGAAAAAAATGTTGTAAGGAAAATATGAAACTATCATTCAATGCTATATTGATGTGTAGGTGAAGAAAAAACTAAAAGACTACTTCCTCTTACAACATTGTAAGTTTTTATTGATAGGTATGCCGCTACGGGTATATCATGAAAAGGATTCCAAACCATGAAATACCAAACCAATAATGAATGGTTTATGGGGAAAATCAAGTCATCAAGTGGTTTTTAATGGTTTTTCATGGGTTTGAATACAACAGAATATGAAAAAGACACAGCGGTGAGTTTTGACAATAATTTTTTTAAATATATAGCTGAAAAAATTTAGAAATTTTACAATCTTGAACAATAAATATGCTTTTTAGGATAATTTTACATGATCTCTGTAGCTAACCTGTTGTGGATTCACCAATGCTGTAATGAGCTGAGGGAATAGGTCAGTGCCCAGGGCATAGTAGAGATTCTGAAGAACTGTTGCATGATGGGTAATCAACTCAATCAGGGTAACGTTATTAGCTGTAACAAGAAAGAGATACACTGTATTTGTATTATCCGTATTTCATCCATGAATATTGTGTCTGACATGCACTTTGTATGGCAGAGACTCTGGATAGCTGTTGCATGATGGGGGATCAACGCAAGCAGGGTAATGTTATTACATGTAGAAAGAGACAAATAAATGAACCTTATTATACATGCACTTTTAAAGTATACACTTCCATATCTCTTGATATCAGTGAAGATGTATATGTATCATACAACTAAAAAATAAAAGATGTACTGTGGCCTTTGTTTAAATACTTTTTGATGTAAGCTTAGATATGTCACATACTCAACACACATAAATGGGACAAATCAAATTTTAGCATACCGGTACTTAAAATATTACAAAACCAGGGGTGATAGTGAGCACTAAAAAAAAGGAAAATAGGGGTATATTAGGAAGAAGAAAAAAAAAAAAATCAGGAAAAAAAAAAAGGAAAAAAATCTTGAAAAAAAAAGAAGAAAAAAAATCAGGAAACATAAAATCAGGAAAAAAAATTAAAAAGTTGGGAAACCGATTTAAATCAGGTAATTATCAGGCCTGCAAAACTTGGTAAGGGTATGAATAATTTAGTTGCTAACTGCACGTTATATAAAAACTAAGATGGCTATCAAAGAAAGATATATTGACTAACCATGTGCATTCTCCAGTTGTGGATTGATCCATTCAACAATGTTGGTGACAGAATTCATGTAACCTTTGATGTTGTCCCATTCACCATTCAAGTAAAGAATCTGGTTGAGAATCTCCATTTGTTCAATCAACCTGAAAGAAAAGACAAGATTGTTTTACCTTTTTTCCCTCCTTTTTCGTCTTCTGTAACTTTCTTCTCTCTCTCTCTCTCTTAATCTTGAAGGAAGATCAATGGTCTTCATATTATATACATCCCTTTGCCTTTCTTAGTCAATATTATTACTCATCATCTACAAACCCAACAACTTCAGAATCGGCATTCAAATGTACTTTGTTTACAATCACTATTTCTACATCATCTTTATATGATTACCTAATTTATTATCTGAATATATCATCTTATTATCATCATCACCATCAACATCATTATCATTCTCATCATCATCACCATCATCATCATCATCGTCGTCGTCATTGTCACCACATCATCATCGTAGTCATCATCACCATCATCATCATCATCATCACCATCAAATTGAACATCATCATCACCATCATCATCATCACCTTCATCATCATCACCTTCATCATCACCATCATATCACCACCATCATCATCATCACCATCATATCACCACCATCATCATCATCACTAAACATCTTATCTGATACATGTACACGTGGTTATACTTACACCTCGTAATCAAACTGCTCGATTCCCTGCTGAAGTTTCCAGATAAGATCCTCGACCTGGGTCACATTAACACCTCCTATCTGTCCTATGCTAGTGAGGCCAGTCAGCGTATCTATGTAGGACTGTATATTGCCTACCAGTGTCTGCCAGTCAAACCTCTGCACCACATCTCTCTCTGGGTTCGTCACATCACCAATCTTTAAAGAAACAGAATAGAGAACATGTATATTTATTTATTCATCATCATTATCCGTCTTTCGGATGGTGACGTTAAAAGTCGGTCCCCAGAAGTAAATATTCATATCTGATTGATACACGTCTTTAAAAACCCAATTAAACACACACACATCATCATCATCATCATCATCACCATCACCAATATCATCATCATCATCATCATCATCTCCATCTCCATCACCAATATCATCATCATCATCATCTCCAGCACCAATATCATCATCATCACCATCACCAATATCATCATCATCATCATCTCCAGCACCAATATCATCATCGCCATCACCATTATCATCATCATCACCATCACCAATATCATCATCATCATCATCTCCATCACCAATATCATCATTATCATCATCACCATCACCAATATCATCATCATCATCAACTCCATCACCAATATCATTATCATCATCATCATCATCATCACCACCATCACCAATATCATCATCATCACCATCACCAACATCATCATCATCATCTTCACCATCACCAATATCATCATCATCATTATCACCATCACCAATATCATAATCACCATCACCATCTTACCCATTGTGTCAATCCTAGGACCTCGATGCCCATGAGAGTGTTCAGGCTCTCAAAGAACTGTTCCCGATCAAGGTTACATAGGAGAGAGTAGACTGCAGTCAGGTTCAAGTCTGTACCGTTAACTGAATCTACCGTGACACAGTAGGTGGACTCCCAGGTCCCGGACAAGTGATGATCGGCAAGCTAATCATACAGAAACAAAATTAGAGAGATAAACAACAACACATGGAAAAAGGAAAAAGATAAAAGTAACCAGGCATGAACGTTTTATCCTAGTGGTGTTTTGGAGGGGGAAAAAATGCATGTACCGGTATGTTAGTTTAGCTTTAGGATTCAGGTTAGGGTTTTAGATATTGTTTGTTCCAGGAAACTTGGAATTCAATCAGACAGCCAGAGTCTAAACTCCACATACATGGATGACAATCTTTGAATATTAACACTTTCCAGGCCTAAAGAGCATGAATCACCAACAAAATATTTTCTTCTGTATTCTAGGGGCTCCATGAGGCAATACTTCATGATAGTCAAAACATGAGCTTTAAATATTACTTCTATAAAGAGTTAGTGTTTTTATTAAAGCCCCATTGCACTACTTATAGCTATTTGCGCCCTCTATATAGCAAACGATCATTAATCGGTAAGTCCAACTTGGGTTCCTTGCACATGACTTTGAATCATTCTTTAACTCATTCATTTTCCTTATGCAACATTCTAGCTTTACACAAATTATTATTTCCGGGAATTAATTGGTGCACAAGAGTAAGATGACACTATTTGGTTATTTTAAATAAGTAAAACAGGGGCCCGTATTACAAAAAGTTGATATCAATCGCAAGTATGTACATAAGAGATAGGAGACTGCAAACTTGGGATTGATTGGAGGACTTGGATCAATCGTAACTTTAAGTAAGACGGGGCCCAGATCAGACAACATTACAAAAGAAAACAGACATACCACAAGTACATCTTTGACTCCAGATAGTGTGATTGCCTCTGCGTACTCTGGGGCCAAGCCTAGAAGGTCAGTCAGGTACTGTTGAAGGGCAGTCTCATTGGTTATCAAGTCATAGTACTTGTAACCTAGACATAAGAACAAAACAACGCAAATCTTATAATTCATTGATTATCAGGTCATAGTATTGTATCATAGATAATTATAACAAAACAACAAAAATCTTATATTTCATTGTTTATCAGGCCATAGTACTTGTAACCTAGACATCAGAACAAAACAACGAAAATCTTATATTTCATTGATTATCAGGTCATAGTATTGTATCATAGACATTTATAACAAAACAACAACATCTTATATTTCATTGTTTATCAGGTCATATTGCTTGTAACCTAGACATAAGAACAACACAACACAAATCTTATAATTTCATTGGTTATCAGGTCATAGTAACGGTATTGTATCACAGACAAATAGAACCAAACAACAAAATCTTATATTCCATAGGCTATCAGGTCATAGTGCTTGTAACCTAGAGGATAAACGAAAAGTTTAAAGATAAGAATTTTAGGTTTGAGAGATATGAAATCAAGTATACATTAATAGTAATAATAAAGGTCAATAGCTAGAAGAATTCCAATCATGTACAAGTTTCAAGTTGCAAACAAGATACTAGATAGTTACTCATAAATATCTTTTTGTTGTACTATGTATGGAGGTAATAGGCCCAGCATGCATATTTAGTTTGAAACACTTGACCAGCCCATATTACCACTCCCCCCCCCCCCCCCCCCACCTGCCCTCTCCCGCTTTCTAACCACTTTTCTTCAGCCAATCAAGAGTTGTATCATCTCAATTTGTTTGATTCATACATTCAAATACAGATTATGATTCACTAAAAGCTATTCCAATACATACAAGTTTGTTTCTACAGTGAGATTTTGCACAAAATGCAGGAACATCTACAATTTAATAAGGAAAGGCAAGATTGTGGCACACCAACAGGTACACTTAGACCACAACCTACCATCTTGGGCCATCACGTACATGTTGCTGATTAGCCAATCAAGGGAACGTACCATTGCTGATTAACCAATTAAGGGAACTTACCATTGCTGATTAACCAATCAAGGGAACTTACCATCGCTGATTAACCAATCAAGGGAACTTACCAAGGGGGTTGAGAGCATCAAGGTCTGATTCGATGAGAAGATCAACGAAATTGAGAGCAGGGAGAATGGTGTGCCATAAGAGTGTTTCATTCAGTGCTCCCTCGATACGCTCTAACCACGTCACAGGGCTGTAACAAAAATAAAATATGAACAACTCAAAACACATTGATACAGTACATTTGTTTGATTTGTTTGATGAGGACTGCTTTAACTGACTGCTAAGAAAGCATGTATATGCTTGTAAGTAAGAAACCTGGAGACCAACGGCTTTAAGTCCTCTCCGAGGGACTTGGTAATGAGGACTAATGCCTTACTATATTATAAACTTATATAACTTACTAAACTATAACTAACCCTTACCCTAAACCTATCCTAAATCCATTTTCAACTCTAGCCCTAGCCCTATGCTTTTGACAATATAAACAAGGCACTCTACAGTTGTCTCTCTCAACCTTCAAGTCAAATGGGTACCTGGCAAGATTTATTCCTTAAAATACTGTGAGCCGGTACATGTACATTAATAGCTACGGGAGTTGAAGCTAGAGTTCTAATATCCAACCCCATGGGAAGTACATAGTGCTGATAATTTCTATTTTGTCTACTTTTTATTTGATGGTTCTTCTATGATTATAAACACAACTTCCGGTATATAGTTTCTCATATATATATATATATTACAAATTTTTACAATGTGTGATCAAATCAAATTTCCATGTATTCTTGTGAATTTGGATGAATGAAAAGAATTGAATAGAAGTGAATCATAACGTAATGTATACAAGATAAATTTATTAATATTCTAACATTATTATTATTATTATTCCAACACTCACTCTGTAGAATCTATAGATTCAAACCATGACAATATATCACTACTTGACATGAGAGATGCCTGGATCTGGTAGACGATGTCGGGTGATCGAAGCAACGGAGCAAGCTCACCCAGGAGTACGATCAGCCTGAAAAGATATGATGCTCAAATCATTGCATTTTGAAAGAACAGCTAGAATAACTGTTTAAATATATTTGTGGCTTACACCCAGTAAATAAAGATAAATTGATCGATCTGTAGTTGAAAACAGGTCAGAAAAAATCTTGGAACCAGCGGGATATGAACCAACCATCATTTGCTTGCTGAGCAGCGACTCTACCACCAGGCCATCACTGGTCCACGGCACAGTCACGATGAACTAGAAACAAATACCAAAGCTCTCCTGACTCATTCTGACTTGTTAATATTCATGAGTCCGCCATTAGGAAAATAAGTTTTATAAATGTAATGCTTCCTGGGAGAAATTTCAATTGTTTAAACATATTTGAGGCTTACACCCAGTAAATAAAGATTGTTTGACAGATATGTAGTTGAAAACAATTAAGTCAGAAAAATCTTGAAACCAGAGGGATTTGAACCTGCAATCTGCTAGAATAACATTAACATCCTAAAAAACTCAATGCCAATAACGAACAGGGTCTGCAAACTGAATCAAATCAAATCAAATCAATAAAATACAGGTTTATGCACCAACTCTGGAAATTGAAGAACTACTTCAAAATTCGTTTATATTTCAAGATATAACAATCAACCTGTATCCTTACTGCTGATAATCCTGTTCATCAATCGCATTAGACAGGTTTGTTAGTCTCGTTAAGAAGAAGTCCAAGTCCAGGTCTTTGGTCAGCATAGATGGTAGACTAGCCAGATCTGTGATCATCTGAGCAATGTCAGTTGCAACATCTACGAGAGACTCGATATCAAGACCAGGACTTGAGCCGTTCCTACTCCTTATGTAGTTCTAGACAGAATAATAAAAAAAGCAGAAATGAGGAAGGTGATGATGATTCTAAGCATTTGTATGGTGCCATATTTCTGTTTAAAAAATCATTCAAAGATGCAAGCAAGTCAGTATCTTCACACTAGCCGAAATACATGTCATGTTACATATGTATACAGAGTCTAATCCAAACCAATCCAAAAGGTTTGTATTTCACAATTTAAATGTAACTACTCTTTTCAAGTACTTCACAAATAAAATCAATCAATCAATCAATCAATCGATCAAAGTGGAATCCAACACTCACCAGCTCTGTCAGTCGTAGGAAATCAAAGCCATAGATATTCTTGGCAGTCTCAAAGAACTCTGAGATGTTCAGAGAACAGAAGGCCTCTCTGACAGCAAACAGGTCCAGGAACCCATCGTTGGTAGTGTTATAATTAGATTCAAACTGCTCTTTGTCATCGCAATAGAATAGGTAGTTCCAGTCCCCGTCCCCATAGTACAGTTCGGCAAGCTAGGGAGAAAATAACCACAAGAAAAGATAACAGTTTGGGGTCAATAATTGAAGTTAGGAATTTCATCTCAAAATTGAACCTGGTGGGTGTTTCACAAAACTTGTCATCAGTGACAATTGACAGGTTTTGTTATAAGCTACTAAAATCCTTGCTTCTGATTGGTTATCAGCAGATTTGTCACTGATTTTTGTCATTTTTCATTGAAAAAAGGCTTTGTGAAACGCCCCCTGGAGCAATCATCACGAGAGCATCAAAAATAAAAAATAAAAAACCTCTCCGATGTAAAAACATCTCTATTCAATGACAATCTTAAATTGAGCTAGTTTATCATATCTTAATACTCTACCATAATACACATACATGTATCCCGGGGGGTCACTCCAAACATGACTGGCTACGCACCCTCGTCTAGAAATAGCGTTAAAAAGGGGTTTTTCCAACTATACAGCGGCGATGCTTTCCTTAAAAAGGGGTGTTTTTCAAACACTGAGCACACAATAAAAACCAAAAGGATACATTTTCAGGTTCATGATACGCCTTTAGGGTCCATTTCAGAAAATTTGCGATACGCCATTAGGGTCCATTTCAGAGGTTGATGGACACGGTTGGGTAGCACCCCCCACCCCCCCCCCCCCCCCCCCCCCCCGGGACATGTATAATCATTACACATTTTCTCACATAAGATTAAAATATCTTCATGTCTTTAAATTCATATATCAACTTGCATGCAACATAATCTATGACATATGATTTTGGTGTTCATCTATAAATATCATGTCTATACAAACCAAGGATATATCTTTGACATCTCCAAGTAAAGCAGTTCTTATTTCCTCAGGTGACATGCCAACGTAGCGTACCAAGCTATCCAACGAGACAGTCGGATCAAATAAATCCTTCAAGAAGTTGTCTAGAAGAGTATAAACAAATCATCATCAATGCTGGTACATTGATATGCCCATAGTCCAGATGAAATTTACATACAGACAAGTTTCAAAATTGTAAAGTATAAGTAATCATTAAAGTCTGTAAATCAGCAATGAAAAATGAATCTATAATCACTTTTTCTTAATATAAAAATCAGAAATAATTTGTTGTTGTAAGTTTCATTCACACTGTTTCATTAAATTTACATTCCTACTTATTTATTTTTTTACTGATTTTTTGTAACTATGTAACAAATTATTGTTGCCAATTTGAGGAGAGAAATCTGATTCATTTTGACGTTCAAAAAAAGTCTGAATTACTATGGGTTATTGGCCCCTCATCCGTTTACTATCCCCTATAACAATAACAATAAGAATTGACTTACTCGAGTTGCCGAGGTGATGTCCTACGACTTGAAGATAGAATTCAACGTATTTCAGATAATGTTCAGCCTCATCCCAAACACCATACATCCTCAGCATACTCTCCAGTTCACTAAACAGGGAAAGTGTTAGCCTAGAATACAAAAGGACGAGATATGCATTCGAACCAGTAAAAGATAGATATCATAGTTTTGTGTATTACTATTAATTAATATGGATGGTCAGCAGCTATATGCAATCGAACCAGTGTTAACAGTTCAGAAAATAAGAACAGCTCGAGGCTTGGTCCCTGTAAGTAAGCCTTGCGAATTACAAGTATAGGCGGTGTATAGCGCGAATATGTCATAATGGCAGCTCCCTTTTGAACTTATAGCAGACGATAGCCGTCTTCTTATTTGGAAACTTTAGTGAATACACATATCCTACGAACCTGATTGTTATATGAAAATGTGAGTTTAAATGTCCCCTACATAATGACCTAGGTTACAATGAAGGGTTTCATTCTCCTTTAAACAATCTGTCCGCACTTGAACTGAGGCTATATTCATCTATTGTATGAAGCCAGGCTGAGTATGATAGGTGCATAAACAGACTCAACAAGAGCGGATGATTTTTACATGAATGGATGAAAAAAGTGCATCATTTTGTGTTTTACCCAACAAACTCATCGATCCTTGTTATTTGATGTAAAAAGAATTCATTTCAAGATTGTTCTGTGTCATTATCGCTGACATATAAATCCCAAGTTTATATACCGGTAGGCTTACTTTAGCGCATGCACAGAGATAATCGCACTTACCTTTATACACACTGCTGTGCATGGCGTACTTAACAAATCTTTGGATAGTCTTGGAAACTATTGCATGCTTTCTCATGAAAAAACATCCAAAAGTCTTAGTAAATCAATCACACGTGAATGCAATTAACCAATCATTTTATTAGGATCTAGGAGTGAGTTGTATAATACTTACTGCTTTATGTCTTGCTCTATCATGGGAGGATTCTGGAATAGCTCATCAAACATTTGACTGAAGTAAATGCTGATGTTCCATGCCGTCGCCCAATCCATGGTGGGATCATTGAAGAGGAGTATAGATATCTTTAAGGTCAGAAGAGATGAAAAGCAGGTGTTTTAATGTTAAGGGGTGACCATAAGTTACAAACTTTGATTCAAAGGCTAGAAGTACTCTGATTCAATGCTTTGTGATTATTTCTTATGTTGAAATTGGTTCTGCATAATTATTTTGCAGTTGACATGTGTTATGGTCCTTCTGCCTGCTACACGTTGATGTAATCTAGGAGTAGATCATTGGTTCCATCATTCAGGGCTTGAAACTGATAGGCGCCCAGGGCTCATGGGGACCCAAAATCTAAGTCTGGACCCCTCCCCGCCTACCCTCTAACACAGGACTCAAGCATAACGACTATAAAAAAAGTAAAACTTGACCCCCTTCCAAGAAGTTAGTGTGATGCCATACATTATATTCACCAGGGGTGATAGTAAGCACTATCCCCCCCCCCCATCCCCCTTGAGTAAAAAAAAAAAAAAAACTTGAGGAAAAAAGAGGCATGTACCAAAAATTTCTCCCTTTTCAGTAAAATAATTGGGAAAAAATTAGGAAACTAATGGTAAAATCAAGAGGATTTTTTTTTTTTAATTTGAAACCAATTTAAATCTGGTAATTATCAGGCCTGCTCACTTACCTGAACAATCATTCCGTTTGCCTTGAAGATATCATTCAGTAAAGCATCAATGTCAGATAGGTTAAGAGAGCAGAGTGTTGCCTGGATGGTCTGGATGTCAATGGAGGAGTTGAGAGTCTGGGTGAAGATGTCTTGAAAGAGACTGGAATCGCAGACAGCTTGGAGAGGGTCGGGCTTCATCCATATCTCCGTCCACTAAATGGATTAAAATGGATTTAATTACATGAACTGGAGGTGTGCAGTGAAGAACTCCTAGTTCCCTGATTTTTTGACATGTTGATGATTTGAATGTGATAGATCTCCAGAGTAACAGAGATTTAAAATTATAGTAATAAAAATTGTCTTCCTTTGCATGAAGATGAACGATGACTGCGTAAATTGTTTTTGAAGCAGCCTGCATGCATCACCACACCAAAGAAGGAAGATTGTAAACTTTGTTTACTGATCCATTTTTCTGCACATACCCCTCCCATCCTCCTTTCACCATGGTTACACATCTACATTTAACAGTCATGTACACGTACCTGATCCGCTTGAATCGCCATGTATAAGAAAGCTTCAGTGATGTCACGTTGAACACCAAGATCAGTCAACAGTTGTACAATGACAGTCGGATCTGGGAACAGCTCGTTGAAGGTTGGGATGGCAAACCCTGTCCCTGTAACAATCAATTAAAAAAAAATCAATTTGCAAGTGGGGTAGGCCTAAATTTTAAAGAAAGAACAAAAAGCAGTCTCTCAGTCACATATATTTAATAATGTACAGTCATATTATCTACTCATCATTTACTGCTTCAAAACAAAACTAATAATAGTACAACAGAGGAGGAACAAAAGGAAGAAGAGGAAAAAGAAGAAAGAAAAAAAAAGAGGAGAGGGAGAAGAAGAAAGAGAATGGTGAGGAGAAGAATTATTATCATTTTTGTATTTATTACCATTGTTGCTTGCCAACAAATCAGCAATGACATCATTAATGTACTGCATGAGTTGGACCTGCTTCAACCAGTCCTGGACCCAGGTTTCATTCAGACCAGGAATGTCAAGGGACTGCAGTAACTCAATGATGCTGAAAGAAGTAAACATATAAAAGTGTGAGAGAGAGAGCATCTTAATTCATGATGAATCCAGGCAACTGTGGCATTTCAAAAGATTACAATAAAACTAGATTTTCATGAAAAAAGTAGAATCAGTGATCAAAGTTCTATTAAGAATGAAATATAACTTGTAACCTGTTGATTATGTAACATATTTTATACTTAGTCAACAAAATGCAGGGTTCTTTTACCAATTATTGTGGTGGTGGTTATTTTACCTGACTGCTAAGAAAGCATAAATGCTTGTTAGTAAGCAACCAGACGGCCGATCGCTTTATATCCTCTCCGAGGAACCTGGTAATTAGGATTAATGCCTTACCAAAGGGCACTAGCGCATCCATTTGGTTCGCACCCGGGTCACAGGATTATGAGACCACTGCTCTACCAACTGAGCTATCGCGCCTCCTTCAAATTAGAGTCTGAGTCGTCATTTTTAACACTAGATTTCCAGGATTATTGATGATTGCTAAGAAAAATCATTGTCATATTCGAAATCTCTGTCAAGAACTGTTCTACATGTCTTTTTTTTTTTTTTTTTAAGCCCGTTTTGATTGGAGGGGCACTTTAAATATCACTGAGAAAATTACACTTTTTCAACACTATATCCTTTTTTAAACACTGGTTTACACATACCTCTGTGGATTTAATTCAAAGTTAGTAGGGTCTGAAATCAGCTTGGAGATGACCGCTGATATCTCTTGGCTGATGTTGAGGGCAGTCTGCAGATCAAAACCTGGGACTTGATAGAAAACCTGAACAAGCTGCATTAAAAGAGAATTAATTGAATTAAATTGGATTGGCTACATTTGCAGCCCAAACATCGAGTTACAGTGAAATTTACAATATAAATAGATAGTTGTCTTGTGTTAAGGCCCTTCTGATGTATTCCAGAAGTAGATTTTTGGTCCCATCGTTCAGGGGTTGAGACTGATAGGCGCCCAGGACTAATGGGAACCCAAAATCTATGTCTGGAACACCTATTCCCCCCCCCCCCCCCCCCCATCCCCACCTTATTTTGAAAACTGAACACAGGACTCCAGCATAAAGACTCGAAAAAAGTAATACGGACCCCCTTTCAAGAAGTTTATGTGATGCCCTGCATTATTTGCTGATAAGGTAATCCACGGACCAAAGTCACTTACCTGAACAATCGGACCGTTTGTATTGAATACATCATTTAGTAGAGCATCAATGTCAGAGAGGTTAAGAGAGCAGAGTGTTGCCTGGATGGTCTGGATATCAATGGAGGTGTTGAGAGTCTGGGTGAAGATGTCTTGAAAGAGACTTGTATCACAGACAGCTTGGAGAGGGTCGGGCTTCATCCATATCTCTGTCCACTTAAATGAATTAAAAATGGATTCAATTGCATGAACTGGAAGTGTGCGGGGAAGAATTACCATTTCCCTGAATGTTTTGACATGTTGATGATTTACTTGTGAGAGATGTCCAGATTATTACAGAGGTAGAAAAACTTGGCATGAAGATTAATGATGAATGCTATAATTGTAAAAATTTGTTTTATTGATTCTTTGTTTTGCACAACCCCCTCCCATCCTCCTTATCACCATGGTAACGCATCTACATTGAACAGTCATATACACGTACCTGATCTGCTTGAACAGCCATGTATAAGAAAGCTTCAGTGACGTCAGTAGGGACACCAAGATCAGTCAACAATTGTACAATGACAGCCGGATCTGGGAACAGCTCATTAAAGGTTGGGATGGCAAACTCTGTCCCTGTAACAATTTAATTAAAAAAAATAATTACATGTAGGGTTGTCCTATATTTCAAAGCAAGAAAAAAAAGTAATCCCTGAGCCACATGTATTCTACAATGTACAGTTATATCACCAACCCATCATTCACTGCATCAAAACAAAATCTGGATCTGGTATGATGTGAAATGCAAGTGGTGTCCTTGGTATGGTCAGCTCTCTGTCTTCACCTAAAACCGGTCTCAGCGGACCCCCGTTGGAGACCGAGTCACTTATTTTTTGGGATGGTGACCTTAAAGTACTGTCCCAAGATATAACCAATCATACCTGAATGATACACAGTGTTATACCTTATGATCAGAACTATATTTCTTCATGTGTATAATGCATGTATCACACTAGTGCACTTAACACAGATTGTAAACGTATGCATGCACGTATCAATCTGCAGACAACCCGAAAAACATGTAGTAAATAAACACACAGTAAACCTGAACATCAGTTCTAACTCAGCTACTTCATTGACTCGTAGAACACATAAAGGCATAACATGGTGGCAACGGTGGGATATAACCCCCAAAAGTTCTTTTCTTGTGATTCAGGAACAATAGATGCCTGAAAATTGACATTTCTAGCGTCATACGTTTACGTCCTCGGACGTCGGCGAAAAAAATCCAAAATGGCGACCGCCAGTGCTGCAGCCGCGGTCGCAATGAATCTTCATCCTACGCTAAACTGGGACACCAATGATGTGGTGAAAGAAGAAGGAGACCGGACCCCATGGAAGAACAGGCATATTTTGTTAACACTCCTTAAATGGGCTATCCGCCGTATTTCTTTTATGTGTGTATTTGTATGTTGTGATGATTTTATATGGAATAGATAAAAACAAACAAAGAAGAAGAGGAAGAAAAATACAAGAATAAAAAGAAAAATCAAGAAGGGGAGAAGGAGGAGAAGACTTATCATCAGTTTTGTATTTTTTACCATTGTTGCTTGCCAGCAAATCAGCAATGACATCATTAATGTACTGCATGAGTTGGACCTGCTTCAACCAGTCCTGGACCCAGGTTTCATTCAGACCAGGAATGTCAAGGGACTGCAGTAACTCAATGATGCTGAAAGAAGTAAACACATAAAGGTTTAAGAGAGCAATCTACAGATGGGATTATGGACGATAAAAGTTGAATCTTGAATGAACTTGCTTCAAATATGCACACATGTATAAAAGTTTAAACATTTTAAACAGTATACAATGTCCTATAAATATTATGTACAGGTACGTGCATCTATGCTCAAGCATTGCAAATATGTCGGTCAATGAGACGAGTGAAATATGATGCATACAAGTTAGAGCAGCTGAATTTTTTCTCCTTTTATTTCATTTCTTTTAATTTCAATGATCTGTGTTTTTTAACATGCTATCATGATAATATGATAAACGCTATCAAGTATTGATGACTTCATAGGATTATTTAGAAATGCTTACATCAGCAAAATATTAACGTAAGCAATGGCCGATATAGCTCTTGAAAGCTCCCAAAGGGCTCTAAAAAAAGACGTACCAAACACTTAAATATCATTTGGAAGATCACCCTTCTTAACACCATATCTTCTTTTTAAACACTGGTTTAAACATACCTCTGTGGATCTAATTCAAAGTTAGCTGGGTTTGAGATCAGATTGGAGATGATCGCTGATATCTCTTGGCTGATGTTGAGGGCAGTCTGCAGATCAAAATCTGGGACTTGATAGAAAACCTGAACAAGCTGCATTATAAGAGAAATGAATTGAAACAAATTAAATTGAATTGGATATAGGCTAATAAAATTCACATTATGGGGATACCATAAGCTACTAACTTTGTTTTCAAAGGCTATAAATCCTCTGATTCAATGCTTTGTAATATCATTTCTTTTGTTGATATTGGTTCCGGAGTTATTTTGCAGTTGACTTGTGTTACAGCACTACTGCCTGCTACAATGTATTCCAGGAGTAGATTATTGGTCCAATCATTCAGGGGTTGAACTGATAGGCGCGCAGGACCCATGGGAACCAACAATCTATGTCTAAACACCTCCTCCCCCCATATTTTGAAATGTTTACACAGGACTCGAGCATAAAGACGTATGCCAAAAATGTGATATGTACCCCTTTTCTAGAGGTTAATGTGACGCCCTTCATAATTTGATAAGTTAATCCATGGACCAAAACAGCCATAAGCTCACTTACCTGAACAATCATACCGTTTGCCTTGAAGATATCATTTAGTAATGCATCGATGTCAGAGAGGTTAAGAGAGCAGAGTGTTGCCTGGATGGTCTGGATGTCAATGGAGGAGTTGAGAGTCTGGGTGAAGATGTCTTGAAAGAGACTTGTATTGCACACAGCTTGGAGAGGGTCAGGCTTCATCCATATCTCTGTCCACTGAAATGGAATAAAATTGGATTCAATTGAATGAACTGGAGATATGCAGAGAAGAATTACTATTTCCTTAAAGTAGTCATCTGAAGGAAATTCACGACAACTGATAATTATAGACAATTTATACATGGATGGAAAGATTTTCTCTTGAAAAACACAAATAATTTGCGAGAAAATCAAGAAAATCGGGGGTGCCTCTTATATACAGGTACAAAACAAACAACAACAACAAATTAAGTGTTGATTATGCCCCCTCCACCTACACTGTGCCTGGCAATGTCTCCCAGCTCAGTCATACAAGGTGTGTTGACTCACCACTCACACCAATACAGTCACAGTAAGATACTGTAGGAAGTTATTTGAAGTGGCACAGTAAAACTTACTAGATTATATAATCTGTAATCCAGGTTACAAAGTTGCAACAGTAATGTACTCTCACTATTTGTCATCTGGGTTATAGTGAAGGCACAGCATCGAACTGTAGTATTGAACTACAACAACACTGCCTGTATGGCCGGATTTCTGTTTGGACCTCGAGAACAATTTGTCTGTCATCTTTAGTTTTCAAAATGACATTGTTACTATCATTTGTGACAAGTTCACAAGAAAAAATTGGCGCCTTCAACTGCAACTCACAGTAAATAAAGGTCTTTCCCCACATGCGTTTTTTAACACAGATCTGGCTTGCTGCCTTTTTTTTGCCCCCCAAAATAGGGGTGCGTCTTATACACAGAGATTTACGGTAGATATCATGGAAAGGCGTAAAATGCAATTTTGTGGCTAGCTGTGTCTTGCATGTGACGTCACGAATCTTGACGCTCTACGGAGGACCGCTGAAGGCAGAAAATCTTGATCTCAAAATTAACATTTTTGAGAGATGATTACTGCGGGCCCTAAACATATTTTGAAGAGGGAAGTTGTTTCATTTGATCAGTAAAGCTTCCCCTTTGCAATGATATGAATTTTAAATCAATTCAAAACACTTTTTATTCTTCGGGTGACTACTCTAATGCTTTGACATGTTGATGATTTGATTGTGATAGATGTCCAGAGTAATACATAGATTAAAAAACTTAGTAATAAAAATTGTCTTCCTTGGCATGAAGATTAATGATGAATGCTTTCATTCTTTTAGAAGCAGCCTGCATGCATCACCACACCAAAGAAAACAAGGATTGTAAACTTTGTTTTACTGATTTATTTTCCTGCACATCCCCCTCAAATTCTCCTTATCACCATGGTTACACATCTACATTGGACAGTCATGGACACGTACCTGATCCGCTTGAAAGGCCATGTATAGGAAAGCTTCAGTGATGTCATTAGGAACACCAAGATCAGTCAACAGTCCTACAACGATATTAGGATCTGGGAATAGCTCATTAAAGGTTGGGATGGCAAACTCTGTCCCTGTAAATATTAAAAATAAATAAATATCATGAAATATACATGTAGGATAGGCCAAGATTTTAAAGAAAGAACAATGAGTAGTCCATGAATGGAATATATTTAACAATGTATTGGTTTTTTTTCTTGACAGCTTCTCATCATTCACTGCATCAAAGCAAAATTGGATTTAAAGGTATGATGTTAAATGCAAGTGATTTCTGAGGTATGGTCAGCTCTCTGTCCTCCCCTAAAAACTGACTTAGCAGACACCATTTCGAGTCACATCTTTTTGGGATGGTGACATTAAAGGTCTGTCCCAAGATGCAAATAATCATATCTGATTGATACACGTCTGTAAAACCAAATTACACACACACAGACGCAAGTGATGTGAACTGACTTGTGGATTTATACCTTCCTATAGACTTGAGGCACCCATATTTTCGGCATATGGCCCCTGGACATATTGTTTTTAATACATTGTAACCTTATCAGGGCTGTGTGGCTAATGCCAGGGTAATAATAGTACCCAAAAAAAGAAGACGTAGAAGAAGAGAAAAAGAAGAACAAAAATAGAGAAAGAGAAGGAGAAGTAGAAAAAATAGATGAAGAGAAAGAAGAAAAAGAAGAAAAAGAAGAAAAAAACGAAGAGGGAGAAAAAAAAAGGAGATTAAGAAGAAGAAAGAAGAAAGAGAAAAAAACGAAAGAGAAGGAGGATGAAGAAGAGAAGGACGAAGAAGAAGAATAAGAGGAAGACAAAGAAGGAAAAAATAGAAAGAAAAGAAGAAAAAAGAGAATAAGAGGGAGACCATTGGGAGAAGGAGAAATTAGAAGAAGCAGCAGAAGAAGAATTAATTTCTTTTGTTTAAATTACCATTACTGCTTGCTAACCAAGCAATGATGTCATTAATGTACTGCGTCAGTTGGACCTGGTTCAACCAGTCCTGGATCCAGGTTTCATTCAGACCAGGAACTCTAAGGGACTGCAGTAACGTGATGAAGCTGGAAGAAATAAAGACATAATGACATGAGAGTGCAATCTGAATTTGTGATGACTGAAGGCCACTGCCGTTTACAATAAAAACAAATATTAAGAATGATCAAAGTGTCATTAGAAGTGAATCATAGCTAATTGTAACCTGTTAAATATGTAACATATTACTATTTTGTCCAACAAATGCATGATTCTCACCAAAAACTCCCCATGGTACACAAGCTAATTGCTTCACAATATACACAAACATGAAAGAAATTAAAAATTGTATACATTATACAGTGTTGTGTACATAACATGTACATACATGTAAACATGCACATGTTACTCTAACAAAGGCTTAACAAAAATTTGTATACTCTGTATCTCCGACAGTTGTTTCATTATTACTTCTTCACTTGTCTATTTTCTAACATCAACTGCCGCACAACTATTTAAGTCCTATACATGTACAAATAGATTTACGCTCAAGCACTGCACATAAAAGAATGGTCAATGAAACCAGTGTCTGATACAAACATATTAGTCCAGAGCAGCTGAATGTTTTCATTTACTTTAATCACATTGATCTGTGCTTTCCTAACATGGTATCTTGATAATATAATACACGCTATCACATATTGATAACAGAAAAGGAAGTGTTTACATCAGCAAAATCATTTACGGAAGCAATGGGCGATATAGCTCTTAAAGGTACTATGTCCCATTTGCAGGCCAAAAAATGAAAAAGTTAAATTCCAACTGCATTTGAAAGATAATACTAATTTAGAACTTCCCTAAAAAAGGTGGGGCTTGAAAATATCTTCAAGTGGGAAAATAACGACTATTAGTTGTCAAAACGACTTTAGGGCTATAGAGCCCAAAAGTAATAGTCTTGATTTTCAGACAATTGTACCGAATGGTCATACGTTTTATGCTGCGCAAAGATTCAATCAGTTTTATCTTGGCCATCACAAGAAGTGGGTTATTGATGTAGACAAATGCTCATGTACCCTTTACAACTCTTTTCATGTAGGTTATTACCAAAGAAGACAAAAAGCCAGTCAGTCACTCAATAGTGTCTGACAGTGAAGTCTAGCAAGTAAACGGGTTTCCTTGCATAATTTGAATATGAGGACACTGCTAATGTTTAAATTTCACAGATAGGACATACATGACATATTCATAATTCCTGCAAAGTTCTACAGAATTTGAGGTTGGCTGCAAAAAGGACATAGTACCTTTAATAGCTCCCAAAGGGCTCTACCAAAAAATGTAACAAACACTTAAATATCACTGAGAAATCACACTTCTTCAACACTGTATCTTTTTTTTTAAACATTGGTTTACACATACCTCTGTGGATCTAATTCAAAGTTAGCAGGGTCTGAGATGAGATTGGAGATGATCTCTGATATCTCTCGGCTGACGTTGAGGGCAGTCTGCAGATCAAAATCTGGGACTTGATAGAAAACCTGAACAAGCTGCAGTATAAGAGAAATGAATTTAATTAAATTGGATGGGCTAAAAAGTAATTAAGGACTGATTTAAAGTGAAATTTACAATATATTAACAGACATGCCAAAACAGTTACTCTGCAGCGTTTGGGGGGGGGGGCTCAAGCCCATCCCAAGTTTGGAACACATGTATAAAATGAATGCAAGAACCCTCAAGCCCTGCAGCCCCTAAATTCCCCCCCCCCTAAAAAAAAATATATATATATATATAGATTCTTTGAGGGATGAAGGTCAATTATGATAACTTAAAATAACTACTTTTATTTGGCACCCCTTCCGCCTCCAGCCCCGACTCCAAGTTTAAAATCTTTACACAGGACTCTAGAAAAAAAGACTCCAAAAACGTAATAAGGACCCCTTTCCAAGAAGTTGATGCGACGCCCTGCATTATTTATTGATAAGGTAATCCACCCTCTGCTCACTTACCTGAACAATCATACCGTTTGCCTTGAAGATATCATTCAATAGAGCATCAATGTCAGAGAGGTTAAGAGAGCAGAGTGTTGCCTGGATGGTCTGGATATCAATGGAGGAGTTGAGAGTCTGGGTGAAGATGTCTTGAAAGAGACTTGTATTGCAGACAGCTTGGAGAGGGTCGGGCTTCATCCATATCTCTGTCCACTAAATGGATTAAAAATGGATTCAATTGAATGAACTGGAGGTGTGCAGGGAAGAATTACTATTTCACTTATCTGCTTCGACATGTTAATGATTTGATTGTGATAGATGTCCAGAGTGTAACATAGATTAACAAAATTAGTAATCAAAATTGTCTTCCTTGGTACAAAGATATATGACTGCTTTAATTATTTATGAAGCAGCCTGCATGCTTCGCCACACAAAAGAAGAACAAAGATTGTAAACTTTGGTTTAGTGATTCATTTATCTGTACATCCCCCTCCTATCCTCCTTATCACCATGGTTACGCAACATTATTGTACAGTCATGTAACACATACCTGATCTGCTTGAACTGCCATGTATAAGAAAGCTTCAGTGACGTCATTAGGAACACCAAGATCAGTCAACAGTTCTACAACGATATTAGGATCTGGAAATAGCTCATTGAAGGTTGGGATGGCAAACTCTGTCCCTGTAACAATTACAAATATTAAACAATTTCATGTAATGTGATTTAGGGTATCGGGGTAGGCCTTTTTTTTTAAGAAAGAACAATGAGCAGTCCCTGAGTGAGATATATTTAGAAATATTCTTGGGGGGGGGGCTTGATATCTTCTCATCATTCACTGCATCAAAACAAAACCGGATTTGAATGTATGATGTTAAATGGAAATAACTTTTGTGGTGCGGTCAGCTTTCTGACTTTGACTTCATACTGACTCAGCTTGCCCTGGGTTTGAGAATAAATCATGTCTCTCGTATGGGGATCTTAGAGGTCAGTTCCAAAACATAAATAATTGATTGATTAACGTCTGTAAAAATCCAAATTACTCACACAAACACACACAGATGCAAGTGATGTGAACTGAATAGTGAAATTTGTCTTTACCATGGAAATCAATAAATGAGGCACCCAAATTTTCAGTATATGGCCCTGGATACATTTTTTACATCGTACTCTTATCACATGGCCAATGCCACAGAAATAATAGTACAATGCAAAAAAGAATGAGAAGAAGAAAAAACGAAAATTGGAGAAGAAGGAAGAGGATAAAGAAAAAGATGATGAAGAAGAAGAAGATGGAAGATAAAATGAGAAACAACAAGAAAAGCAAGGAGAGGAGAGGGAGAAGAAGAAAGAAGAGAGGGAGCAGAAGAAAGAAGTGGAGAGGGAGAAGAAGAATTATTAAAACATTTCTAATTTATTACCATTGTTGCTTGCCAACAAATCTGCAATGACATCATTAATGTACTGCATGAGTTGGGCCTGCTTCAACCAGTCCTGGACCGAGGTCTCATTCAGACCAGGAATATCAAGGGACTGCAGTAACTCTATGATGCTGAAAGAAGTAAACACATAAAGGTGTCAATAAAACCAGTAATATATGATGCATACAAGTCAGGGGAGCTTAATGTTATTTTCTTTTTGTTTCATTAGCTTTATTCACGTTATTCTGTAATTTTTTTAACATGCTTTCTTGATGATATAATACATCATATTGATGACTACATAGGACGTTGGGAAATGCTAACATCAGAAATATATTAATAGGAGCGGTGAGAGATATAGCTCTTGAAAGCTCTTGAAAGCTCAAAAAAAGCTAAATACTTAACTTAACTTTACTTCAAAAAGATTTTTTTTTTAAACACTGGTTTAGACATACCTCATTGGATTTAATTCAAAGTTTGTAGGGTCTGAGATCAGATTGGAGATGATTGCTGATATCTCTCGGCTGACGTTGAGGGCAGTCTGCAGATCAAAATCTGGGACTTGATAGAACACCTGAACAAGCTGCATTATAAAAGAAATGAATTGAATGGAATTGGCAAAACAAAACAAAAATCATATTTCCAGCCCAAAGACTGAATTACAGTGAAATTTACAATATAAACAGGTACACAACGTATTAACAGGTATCAACAAGTACACGGACACGCCTCCACCGACTACACTCCCGTCGCAGTCACCCGTACATCAACCACCGCAACCCGCCGAACTCACAAAGCAGCAGCCAGCCTCACAGTTACAATGCAACGCAGACGACAGCAGACAACAACGCCGCAAACGTCGGGGACACACACAGCGTTTCGCCGACACAACACGCAACCCACGGATACCAAGCACCCCCAGGTCCGCAACCCAATGACTTTAGCCCCCGCTGCCAGCTATTCCCCACTCCTAATGACGGATAGTCAACATGTTAAAAAACGTTGAGCCCCTCTTACTACCCATCCCTTCCAATCGGCGCTATAGTTCTCTTTAGAACTATAAGCTCAAAGAGAGATTACCAACAGTCCTTTTCAGGACTACAACACACACTCAAGAAAGAAAGACAGCTCACTTACCTGAACAATCATACTGTTTGCCTTGAAGATATCATTCAATAAAGCATCAATGTCAGAGAGGTTAAGAGAGCAGAGTGTTGCCTGGATGGTCTGGATGTCAATGGAGGAGTTGAGAGTCTGGGTGAAGATGTCTTGAAAGAGACTGGAATCGCAGACGGCTTTGAGAGGGTCAGGCTTCATCCATATCTCTGTCCACTAAATGGATTAAAAATGGATTCAATTGAATGAAACTGGCGGTGTGCAGGGTTTGACATGTTCATGATTTGATTGTTATTGATGTCCAGAGTGTAACATTAATTAGTAATCAAAATTGTCTTCCTTGGTACAAAGATATATGCTGACTGCTTTAATTATTTTTGAAGCAGCCTGCATGCTTCGCCACACAAAAGAAGAACAAAGATTGTAAACTTTTTTTGAGTGATTCATTTATCTGCACATCCCCCTCCTATCCTCCTTATCACCATGGTTACGCAACATTATTGTACAGTCATGTACACATACCTGATCCGCTTGAACAGCCATGTATAAGAAAGCTTCAGTGACGTCACTAGGAACACCAAGATCAGTCAACAGTCGTACAACGATAATAGGATCTGGGAATAGCTCATTGAAGGTTGGGATGGCAAACTCTGTCCCTGTAACAATTACAAAAATAATAATTTCATGAAATATACATGTAGGGTAGGCCTATATTTTAAAGAAAGAACAATAAGCAGTCTCTGAGTGAGATGTAATCAATCATGTACCGTTTTCTTTCTTGACATCTACTCATTAATCACCGCATGCAAGTGCTGTCTGTGGTATAGTCAACTCTCTGTCTTCGCCTCAAAACCGACTCAGCAGACCCTGGTTCTAGACTGAGTCACGTCTTTCGAATGGTCACGTTAAAAGTTGGTCCCAGGATGATAATTACCATATCTGATTTATACAGGTCTGAAAAACCCAAATTACACGAACACACACACACACACAGATGTAAGTGATGTGAACTGACTAGTGAAATTGTTCATTTCCATAGACTTCAATACATGAGGTCTGCATTTTCAGTGTATAGCTCTTAACATATTGTTTTATACCACCTTCACATACACAGAGTCCTTACGGATTGCATAAATTCACAGATCTTTCACGGATCCTTACTTTTACGATCGATTTACAAGTTGTTACGAGTTATCATGTGCTATTTACGATTTATTACGGATTATTATGAGTTCTTACGATGTATTTATGGCAAAATTCCATGATTTGTTACGAGTTTTCACGGTTAACTACAAGCAACTTACGGGCATTGTACGAGCTTTTTAGGGATTGTTACAAGTATATTAGGAAATGTAACTATTCATCAAAGCTTTTATGTGTTAGGTACGACCCGTGTTGTTAGGAATAGTTTTTTATTAGTCCTTACGATTTTGCAGCCTTTAAACCTTTCCACAAATCGTAAACACTATGTGAGAATATGTAAAGTATACGTATCTATTCGTAAATTACTTGTAACTACGCGTAAAGTACTTGTAATAACTCATAACAATACTGAAAGCCATCGTAACACAACCAGCATGAAATCGTAAACAACACGTAAGCACTCATAATGATCTGTAAATAATCCAGAAACAAATCGTAAACCAACTGTAACAAATCGTTAAAAAAATTGTTACAAGTCATTTACAGATTCTTGCGAGCAGTTTACGGATGGTTACGTGTTGTTGTGTGCAGTTTACGAGCCGTTTACAATACTTACGGATTGTTACGACTTATTTACAGAAAAATCAATCTGTGAACAATCAAAAGAACATTTTTGTCATGTCAACAAATTTGCCTTTCCTTTCATGGATCCTTAAGTGTATCTGTGAGAGTGGTTGCGACAAGTTATTTATGGATACCAGCGAGTTATTTACGGATGCTTGCGATTGACTATGAGTTGGCGATCCCTAAGGACTCGTAAGAAAAATCTGTGTATGTGAAGGGCGTATTTACATTTATCAGGGCTGCGCGGCTATTGTCAGGGTAATTGCAATGTCGAGAATGTCAAGAAGAGAAAGTGAAAGAAGAAAAGAATAATTATAATAATACAGTGTAACATTTATTTTAACTATAATTATTATTATTACCATTGTTGCTTGCCAACAAATCCGCAATGACATCATTGATGTACTGCATGAGTTGGGCCTGTTTCAACCAGTCCTGGACCGAGGTTTCATTCAGACCAGGAATGTCAAGGGACTGCAGTAACTCAATGATGCTGAAAGAAATAAACACATGAAGGTGTGAGAGAGAGCAATCTAAATGCCACTGTCATTTCAAAAGACTACAACAAAACTAGATTTTATAAAAATATAAATGAATGATTAAAGTGTCATTACAAATGAAATATAACTTGTAACCTGTTTAACATTATAAACATATTCTGCACTTTTTTTGTCACCAAAATGCAGGGATCTCAACAATACTCAAGGTTGCTTAAAAATTTACACAAACAAAAGATTATACAGTATTGTGTACATAACATGTACATATAAACATATTTATGTGCATCATTCTACCCTCAAGCACATGCTGGTCAATGAAACCTGCATTTTTATACAAACAAAGTATGTAAGTTAGAGCAGCTGATCTGTGATTTCTTAACAGTCCTTCTTGATAATTTAATACACAATAACACGTCTTGGTGACTATTCAAAGGGAGTTTGGTAAATTTTTACATCAGCAAAAACATTAGCAGGAGCGAAGGGCGACCTATAGCTCTTGTAACCTCCATATGAGTTCTGATTTTTATTTTAATTAAACACTTAAATATCACTGTGATAAAATTGCACTTTCACAACGCCAAATCCTTATAGAGCTCCGGTGAATAGAAATGGACTTTTTGACAATGGTTTACACATACCTCATTGGATTTAATTCAAAGTTAGTAGGGTCTGAGATCAGTTTGGAGATGATCGATGATATCTCTCGGCTGACATTGAGGGCAGTTTGCAGATCAAGACCTGGGACTTGATAGAAAACCTGAACAAGCTGCATCATGAGAGAAAGGAAATGAATCAAATTAAATTGAATTGGATTGGCTACAAAAATTCAGGTTTGCAGCTCAAGGACTGAATCATAGTGTAATTTACGATGTAAACAGACATGCCAAAACAGTAGCGGTTGGGAAGGGGGATCAAGAAGGCCAACAAATTTGAGGCACATCATGAAAATGAATACAAGAACTCTTAAGCCCCCTAACCCCCTAAATTCCACTCCCTCCAAAAAAATATTCTTTTAGAACAAAACAAAACATAAAAACACAAATTCAAGATGAAAATGAATGATAATTTACAATTTACATTGATCATTACAAGAGAAATAAAGGCATGAATACACAAATGGGGGATGAAAGTCAATCATGATAACTAATTATTAACAATAAAAATCCCTCATGCATTTTCCTGAAGTCCATGTAAATTTTCTAGAAATAAAAAATATGATATTGTGTTGAGAATTCATTTTATGTTTAACTGTCCTACCTCCAGGACAACAGCATCAAGGTCCGACATGAAGAGTTCGCTAAACAGGCCATCAAGGTCGGTGAGATTAAGAGTGCAGATTTGATCCTCGATTGATTGGATATCGATGGATTGGATGTCGATGGACGTGTTTGCAAGAAGGAAGATATCTTTGAAGAGTCCACCCTCACACACAGCAGTAAGTGGATCGGGACTAGTCAACATCGGAAGCCACTATGGGAACAGATTTAGTAATAACACGGATTATGAACAAATCAATTTTAGATGGGCAAATAATTTTAAGCGTTACAAAGAATGCAATCGCTTCAAAAGGTTTATCAAATTTTTAAAAAGCAATGTTTAAAGGTGATACAAAGTTTTGGGAAATTTTGAAAATTGGGTGGATAGTGATTCTTTACAATTTTGATATATTTTGATGCCCCTGTGGATGTATTATAAGCACAAGAAAATTTATCCCCTAAAACACTTCTGCTTTCGAGAAAACTTGAATATAAAAATTTACCGGTGCTCCCGGTAAATTTTGATAAATTTCAAACAGCGCCTACGGCCGTACAATGGTAGCTGCGACTATGAAAATCTCAGAATATGTAGTTGTGATATATAATTTCCAAACGAGAATAGCTAATCGGTCGATTTTAGTCAAGAAACATTGTTTTATAGCTTAATTAATATCTTGACCTTGAGAGGAAGCTATACAACATAAAGAGTTTATTATTTACAATTTCATAATTCTAGACTCGATTTCAACCGCGACAACGATCACTGAATATTGTAGGATCGCATATGCTTCCAATATGTTAATTTTAACCAAATTCATGACCCCATACCAAAACTTTGTATTACCTTTAACTGTGATATCATCCGAAGAAAGATTTATATGACATCTTAAGGCAGTCCTGTTGAGTAACATTGGAGCCTGCGAATCCCCCCCCCCCCCTTCCCCCTGCCCTAAACACTTCATCATTCTAACACATTACATCTCTAACAGATAAAACGTTTCTCATGAATATAGTCTTTCAAACAAAATATATTCTATATTGTTGCAGCTTTGTGTAAGCTGAATTATGATCTGGAGAAAGATTTCTGTGACAGCTCAAGGAAGTTAAGTCGAGTTTAGAAGCCCCCTAATGGCAATTAGTTCTGGGACCACCCCCCCCCCCCCTTCTCTGTACCATAGGAACAAAAAAGATTTGGAAATGGCAAAAGTATTATCACAAATAAAAGTCATCTGAATATTAAAACTATTGTCTATCAATACCATACCTTTGTAAGCTGTAGTCTCATCTGTAGAAAGACTTCTATGACATCTTGAGGGAGTCTTGTTGAGTTGAGAAGCTCCCTCATGAGATCGAGATTGGGGAAGAGCTCTTGTAATAAGGGTACAATGGCAGCAGCTGTACTTGCTATAGAGGTGCAAATAAATCATTTATAAACAATAATTGCATAATTATGCATATTGGTATGACGAATCTCAAATGATACAAATAAAACACAAATGAATTAAATAATTTCATTTCCAAGTAGAGAAAATAGTATGACAAATGTCATTCACAAACACAATATATAATAATATGTCACTGAAAAATGTAAATGAGTCTCCTTTGGCCCAAACTGACCATTATGGTCTCCTTTAGTAAGGAGTTATTTTCCAATCATTATTATCAGCAATGGAGATTTGATGAGCTTATTCCATGTAAAAAAGTGCCCTGATGCTAGAAAAAGTGGTCAAATTGACACCGTCAACGACAATATGGTAATTTCAGTCACTTCTTGGCCAAAAATGACCATTTGTATCGACTTTTGCCCACAAGTCAAGCCAAATTTTTCAGTTAGAATCAATTGATTGGCGGGTTTTGACATCCAAATTCAATAGACAACTATATGCTGATATGAGAACAATCAATCTCATGGGATGAGTTTACACAGTCCAGACTGCTTAGGTCATTTAAATCGGTGGCTAGCATTTTGCTGCACTTGTTGAAAGTTGTTGACCGTAAGCTGAAAAATTGGCCACTCGTTGCTTGCCAGTGAGGGTACTGTTAATCATAAATCCACCCTATTGTTTTACAGTGACGTTACGACAATACGGGCATGATTTACCATTGGTTGCTTGACCACTGAGGAGTTGTGTAATAAGAGTTGGGATACGCTGAGTCTGACCAATCCACATCTCAAACTGATCCACATCAAAACCAGGAATGTCCAATGTCCCGAGCTGAGCAAGCACACTAGAAACAGAATATATTTCATAAAATTCACAATTATATACACTTATGTGCAAGTATGTGCCAATATTCCAATATTCCAATATTCACAACTTTTGTGAGCTATCAGAGATAAGAAACCTAAAGTTTTATTCTCCAGTATACAATTAAACTTAAAATAGTCACAAAGCATTAAATGGTTAAGCCCCAAATTATTTGTTTGAACAATTATTTCTTAAATCACATCCATATGCACGTAACTTGCAAAGTACACAGAACAAGCTACCTCATACAAAAACAAAAGTAAATCTTGGAGATTGCGCTTTCAGTTGCACCATTCCAAAGCTTAGGAATAACCTACCAGCGACATAAGAAAAGTCTCACTTGTTGCTGTCTCCAGAGCTTTGTTGAAGATGCACTTGCTTTCAGGAGCTTTTGAATATATTTTTTTATTGTGTGTCTGTAAAGTCGCACTGTTATGAATTTTGTTTTAATCACATCATATTAGAGTATATTTATATAGTAGCTGTGCTATATAAATTGATCTAATTATTTTAAACATTATTATTATTAAATTGAAAGGAATGAAAAAATGGATTTTATCTATTCTGGAAAGAGATGTGTTTTCAATAAGACAAATTGAGTGACATATGAATTTTTTCCTTTTCATGATCGTAGTTGTCACAAAATTATAACGTTTAAAACATCTACCAGTAACTCACAGCTCAAGTCCAGGTACACTGCTACCATTCATGGCCTGTTCGGTCAGTCTCTGCAGCCACTGCATGACAATGACCTCTGACCTGTTATAGACGTTCTCCCACCAGACAAGGTCAACGGTCACGGTGGGTGGGGTCTCGATGAGAGCCGTGATGAGGTTTGAGAGCTCCATCATTCGAAGAGAAGCAGCGGTCTGGTTGAATGGAGGCAGGGTGGGGTCACTGCTGATGATCCGTTGGAACTTTGTGGAGAAATAAGACAAAATAATGAGGGCTGGATCACACTGTCCTTGTCAATATGAACGTTTAAAAACTCTATTAAGCAGGTTTAATTACCTAAAATCTTATACAAAAATGCATATTCATTCCTATCAGATAAAGAAAGGCTTACATTTCTACTTGAAATAGAAAGTGAGTTCCCAAATTCTAAAAGTAAATTTCTTTGAACAGCAAAAACTAAACAAATAAATAGCATGAAGATTGAAAACTTGTCTCACAAGTTCTCACATGTGACACATGATTGAAACACTATTTGGTTAATAAACAAAATACCACGTTTTAAAATACTCCTTTCAAACCAAATAAGGATTAAAAACCATGTTGGAAGTGATGAATTGCATATCAACGGAAAGCTTAAAAGCCATAGATTATATCAATATCAATTATATGCTATTTTAGTATCTGTCAGAGGAGTAACAGCTCTCTGAAAACTCGAAATCTGAAGCTTTGAATTGGAGTTTGTCCACCTAAAACCTTGCTAGCAACTTGATGACAACATCTTAGGCCTAAAAAAAATGTTGTATTGCCCTTTGCGACCGATCCAAAAATCTTGAAAAGTACGGTCAGCTTTTTAAAAAGTTTTTTTTACCATTTTTTTAGAGAAAAAAATGTATTAAAGCATTCAAAGCCAAGAAATATCAGCCCAAAGAGGGAATAATTTTTTTTTTTAAAACAGGCCCTAGTTTTCTAACCTTAGTAGCAGTCTCAGAGAACTTGAATTTCTGATCCAGCTCGGCTAGGACCAACGTGAGGTTTGTCGTGCAGAATGCATCCTCAACCAGAGCGATATCGGTAGGTGAATCGGGAGGGAGCTGAAAGAACGTTGAGAACTCACCAGACTGACACAGCTCCAAAAACACATTAGGAGTGCTAACCAGGTACACAATCTGAAAGACAAGAACAGGAGAGTCGGACACTGTTAAAAGTCCTGCATGAGAGAAAGTGGCATATGGCACTTGGTGTTGAATATTCTGTCTTTGGGTGGGTCAGTTGAAAGCTGGAAGAATGCTGAGAACTGACCAGACTGACATATCTGTGCAAACACATCAGGAGTGCTCATCAGGCACACGGTCTAAAAGACAAGAAAGTCAGATTCTTAAAAAAATCTGAGTTTCTTTTTAGCCCTGCATGTTCGCATGATCTTTGGCAATTATAGTCAGACACTATTTTGGTATTGCATGATGAGTATCTCTAACCATGCATTAGATAGGCCGAAAGCAAAATTTAAAAATTTTCATTCAGGGAAATAGAATTACAAGATGTGCTCTTTCTTTTTCCCTAAATCTTGACCGGTCTTGGTCTTGTAAATTTTCATCCTTTTGGCCCCCAATAGTAGATGAGTGTATTAAATGACGGTCTAGGCTGGTTTATAACAAATTCGAGTCCTTGAACCATCATATGTTTGCTTCAACTCCTTTACATCTCAGTCTTTTCAGAATTGTTGGCATGAGGAAGCTTTACCTTCTGTTGGTCTACGGCAAGGGTCATGAAAGTATCAATGATCTCAGGGGCGATGTCACTGTGACTGAGAAGTTCTCTCACATATGTTGTATCACCAAACAGCTCATCCAGTCTTGGGAAGGTGTAGGTGCGGCCTGCACAATGTGATAGACAAACGTCAATATTAGATCCATCAATATATTAAATGTACTTATAAATCATGTTAACATACAATTATCGTCTACTGGGAATAAGAAAGATGTTTACACCTTTAAGTATTCTGAACTTCAATCCTCTACCAAACATTATACCTCATCCTAATACTACAGTGTAACTTGTCTATAGCGACCGCCCAAGGGAAACACAAAAAGTGGTCTTTGTAGACAGGTGGCCTTTGTAAACAGGTTCCTTTAGTACATTTTCATTGAGTAACCATATTCAAGGGAAACCAAAAATGTGGTCTTTGTAGACAGATGGTCACTAGAGCAGGTTTGACTGCTTATAATCCCAACCTTATGTCCAAGTGCAAATTTAAACCTATAGCCCTGTATCTTTGACATCATTATAAAGCCTGTAGCAATTGCTACAGAAGCATACATATAGATCAGAGCTTTCCTGTGATCCAACATTCACTCTGGCGACATTTGCTCAAGGCTAAAAATCAAACCATCAAACTGTTAAAGGCATCGTTTAACAATATTAAATCTGAGATGCATGGCCCTTCCTGTTATCTGTGTCTGTGATCTGGTGTAATATTGAAACCCTAAAAAAATTGCGTTTCAAAATGATCATGAAGTGCCTCAAAAAAGTAAAAATCTTTGAGTGACTGGTTTTACCATACTCATTTTTCCCAATAGACTGTAGTGTTATAAAAACTGTTAGGAAAACAAAAATGGAATTTTGATTTCCAATCATAAATGTCTTGATAATCAGACAGGCGATCGGCTTGTAAAAGTCATGGGATTCCTGACTGACCTAAAGGTTTATAATTATGATTGCAGCATGAGCTAAATCCAGGATTTTGTTTCAGAATCTGAGGCAATTTTACGAGTCACTTTAATCTTCGAGTGCTGTACATACCTGGAAACATCTTGAGATTATCAAGGATTATTTGTGTGAAGTAATCATTCATCCTGGCCTGTATCAAGAGTGACGGATCGGAAACTGCTATTTGATTCCACATCTCATTCAACAGTAAAGGTATGCTATTAGGGTCCGTGCTACAGAAGAAGAAGAGGAATACCAACACTTAAAAATAAAGTTGAGTTCTGGTCATGCGATTGCATTGTGAAAGAAACGGTGTGGAATCGACCAGAAAAGGTTGATAATCCAGCATATAAGTGTATTGCAAGGTTCTGGAATCATCAAAATGATAAGAAATTTAGCCCAGTCTTGGTAAAGTTACAAGCACTGAACACAGAAAGATGTATATGGGACTAGACGAACATGTGGCATAAAAATCTGTCTCGATTTTTATGCTGTTACATGCCATATTTAGAACATAAAGGCATTTGAAAAGCCATGCTTTTCAGGGAACGTGTTCTATCTGATGTTCTTCCACACTTGTATAATAACAATGAAAACGCTCACAAATTATTTTTTCACCTCTTCCCAGAACTCAACCTTCTCTGTAACTCAATAAAATATAGCTTAGCACAAAAATGGACAAATTCTAAATGCGATATGCACATTATAAGAAAATCATTATTTTATCACATAGGTATACAGTAGGACCATTTTGTTAGGATATGGGGCTGGGACATACTTGTCCTATTAAAGGGGCATGTTCCCGCCAGTGTATGTTATCGGAACATGCCATCTGCGTAAGAGCCGTATTCTGTTGGTGTCAATAGGCAGCTATAGCACCGTCCGCCAGTGCGTACGTATTTTGAACGCCCTCTGGAATACGGGGAACGTGCCCCTTTAAAACGCACCTAATTTGTACCTTAATTTCCTCAGATACATGTACATGTATGTCAAATATGAACCTGTGATTCACCCAGTAGTAATTAAACTTCTGTGTGTGTTAGGCTCTGAGGGTGTGTTTTCATACAACTATATGTTGCTGAAGTACCTCAAAAAATTATCAGAGTCAAACACGAATATCAAAGGCGAAGTGCACTCTGACATCTAATAGGTTTAAAAATAAAATAGAATGAGAGAAACAGATCCCTGAAATTTTTGGAGAAAATCTGATCAAGGGTCAGAAACCTGAGATCATTCTGAAATAAGCATCTTTTTGATTTCGCTTGCAAGCATCTTTCTTCTTTGTTTGGGCATACAATAAAAAGAAATCCGTTTGTTGGATGTCGCTGAAGTAATATACAAATACACATACATCATACAGCGTTGGGTAAAACAATGTGTATTTTTATCTATGTGTATCGCACAGGCATATGTATCATCAAGTATTTTATCAAGACGAATAGGAAAGGGAAAATAAAGTGACAAAGAAATAGAGATCAACCGTGAATAATTCTTACTAGAACCGGGTGTCGTTAAAGGTGGTCTGAAGAATAGCCCCGGTTCGTTGGACGATACTCTGGAACCATTCTTCGTCGTACTTGAGCAGCGTCGGTGGATTCTCGATGAGGGTTTGGATAGTTAGGGATAGTTTCTGGAAGTTCTCTGTGATAGATGTGAAGTTCACTTCTTTCCCGCTCTTAACCTGAAAGATATAAACCCCAATATACTTTATTTTGTGCTGAGGTATCATGTGTACTCATAACCACATGTATCCAAACAGCTGGGTTATCTCGGTAGTTGATTTCAAACACTAGTTTAAAGAATTTTACATGCAATATTTCATGAATCTTAAAAGAGTTATGTTAACAATGTTATAAATGAAAAATATTTATGATGGTTAGCACTCTTTGATGTATAGTTTTGGTAAGATTCAAAGACAAAAAAGACAGCTTTATTTTACTTTAGCGTCCTCACACAAACCTGAATGCAAATCTCAAATTGACAGTTTGGTCATTGGATTGTGACGTATTGTTCACAGCAAAACTGCTGGGTTTTTTGGTGATGATGTAAGGTGCAATACACTTCACATTTATGAATCTTATAAGAAAAAGCTACATGTAAGTGAATGAAGTTGGACTTTGTTGCACGCACTTGCCATTAATTTACCATAAAAAACCTGCTGCGTTAGTTTTTGTGGTAGTTTACCAAATGATATCTGAACGAGACTTTACACATAATCTTCTCTCTCTCTCTCTCTCTAAGTGCCATATCGATTGACTTTGTCGATCATGCTGTTCCACAACCCTCGGCTCCTAGCCTTCTCTAATTGAACACTCCCAGTTCTTTCACTCCTTTCTCTTCTAACAATTTCTGCAGACTGTCCATCCAAAGTCTCCTCCTTCTTCCCCTACTCCTCCTTCCCACAATTTTACCTGTTGCATAATCTTACCTCAATCAGAATACTCTGTATCTCCTGCATATAAGCATCATTCCATTGATCATAGTCTATGTAGCATATGGCTTGATGGGCTGCCTCTACATCCACATCAGGAGGCAGCTGAAGCATCATGGGAAGGCTTTGAGCATCTGAGCACAGCGCGTCTAACCAAGTAGCATTAGCAACAAGCAACTGTGGAGTTAAAGACACATAGAAGTTTGCTCTCATTTGGAATTTGACACCGTTCCGTGTCTTTACCCGATAACAGGTGTTGGAAATCACCACGATTAGCCTTCAGTTTTATGTAATGCCTCACATTTCCCCATATGGTAAAGTCATTTTCTCACTTTTCCCTCACCCGAAAACTCTCCGACAGACGAGGGGCTATTTCTTGATAGGTTTTCTACAGGTTTGCTGAAACCCAGAGTATTCAATTAGTATTAACTGCATAATTTAGTATAATAATTATAATAATAATAATATTATTATTTACCTGGTGAAGCCTCATCAGCTTCAATGCTATTCTTCGTAAGGGCCCTGCAATAATTATTATCCCAGCGATTGCCAGGTACCCATTTACACCTGGTCGGAGAGTGCTAAACATGGATTAACGTTCTTGATAAAGGAAATTACTGCCGGGCTGAGATTCTAACCCTCAACCCTTGGATTGAGAGTCAAGTGAATGAACCACAATACAACAACACCTCCACAAGAAAGAAAATACAAAGAAGACTTTGAAGGGTCAGTGACACAAAGACCTAACTCCATTTTGAGAAAAAGTGGTTTAAAAATAGAGGTCCACTTGGGCCTTAAAGGTAATACAAAGTTTTGGGAAATTTTGAAAATTGGCAGGATAGTGATTCTTTACAATATTGATACATTTGGGTGCCCCTGTGGATGTATTTTGAGCACTAGAAAATGTAGCCCCTAAAACACTTCTGTTTTCGAGAAAAATTGAATATAAAAATGTACAAGTGCTCCCGGCAAATTTTGATAAATTTAAAATAGAGCCTACAGCCGTGCAATGGTAGCTGCGACCCTGAAAATCTCAATATATGTAGTTGTGATATATAATTTCCAAACGGGAATAGCTAATTGGTCGATTTTAGTCAAGTAACATTGTTTTATAGCTTAATTAATATCTTTACCTTGAGAGGGAGCTATACAACATAAAGAGTTTATTGTTTACAATTTCAAAACTTTAGACTTGATTTCAACCGCGACAACCATCACTGAGTATTGTAGGATCGCATATGCTTCCAATATGTTCATTTGAACCAAATTCATGACCCTACACCCAAACATTCTATGACCTTTAAGGAGTTAAGTCTATGTTTCACTAGCCATTGACTTCAATGGGGTGTTTGGTGGAGTTAAGTCTTTGTGTTTCCTGGAAAGCCCACATTTTTCTGAACATTTTTATATCAAATACTCATTTTGGCCAAATCTGGAGTTACGTCTTTGTGTCACTGAACCCTCGACTTACTGCAGCTGTATTAACGGATGAATGGAGGAGCAATGCTATGACATCTGGGGTGAGGTCAGAGGTCGATTCAATGTAGGTAGCGATGTCAGGTGGCAGCAGGTCCTGCAACGTGATGTTCCTCCCTTCAAGATAGGAATCACAAACAGTCAATCAAAGCTGTTATAAGACGTGATAGCTCATTTGGTAGAGTAGTGGTCTCATAATCCGGTGACCCGGGTTCGAAACCAAGGTGATGCGCTAGTGCCCTTTGGTAAGTTATTAATCCTCATTACCAGGTCTCTCGGAGAGGACCTAAAGCCGTCGGTCCTCTGGTTGCTTACTAACAAGCGTTTATGCTTTCTTAGCAGAAAGGTAAAATAACCACCACTTCACCAAGTTGTATAAATTTGCCATGTCAACTAGTTGGCAATTGAAATGTTCTCACTTCCCTTTGTTTAACCAATAAATACTAAATTCCAATATTCCTATAGGACTAATATAATGAAAACTATGGTCCTGTAGGCATTTGGTGAATAAAGGGACAACCTAGGACTGTTTCATAAAACATGTTATCAATAACAAGTTACAATAATTGTAATCAGCTACTGAAATTGTCTGTGCATCATATCTGAACAAGCCTTAAAGAGTATACCTGGAAGCAGCCAGAGTTTGTTGTTGGTGTATCCCAGCACACCATTTATTGTCCTGAGAGAAGAAGCCATCTCGATCGCCCAGGACTGGTTGGCCATAATGCCTTGCTCTAGAATCTCAGCTAGACTTTCAAAAGAACTGGAAATAAAAAACATTTTGGTTTTATTAAGAAACCGCTGAATCATGTATTATATCACATTTTGGAAATGACAGGCATCTTTATTTTAAGTAGAATGTATTCAAATCCATTTTGAAGGTTTTAAAGACCTATGTACATGTTGCTCAAAAAGCCTTTCTGTCTAGAAGCCAGAACTTATGACTTTGATTCATACAGGTGACTTGGTAGATCCCAAGGAATTTCCTCGACAAGCCTGTAATAGAATTGCTAATATCTTGTCATAACTTGCTAGAATCAAAGACACTGCTCCAACGAGCCTCTCTGTCTATAAGGTTTAATATCAAAGTTTGAATATATATTTTTTATTCCTTACCTAATCTCTAGGTACATATCATCTGATTGGAGCCATAAGGGCATTACCTCATTCACTTTTAACACAGAGTTATTACCTTGAAAAGCCTCTCCTTTAGTGTATGACTAATACACTGCACCATGATAAATGTAATTCATATGGTATTGCTTTGTTCAAGAAGTTTTTTGTTTTTTTACCATAACCATATGTTCTTTATGCTGTATATTTGTCCAAGATGTCATTTGTTAAAGCCCTGCATCTACCCGTAGTTTGGTATTGTGGTATTCTATGATGTCTAATTTTCCTGTGCAACTTTGATGTTTGATAAATTCAAATAGTTCCTACCTTGATATATCTGAAGGTGAAACTCCACTGAGCCTCTCCTGAGCCTTGTTCAGTCGGTCACCCAAACTAATCAATGCTTCCAGAGTTTTGTTGACCCAGACCTCATCTAAGGTCAGCTCTGGAGGGTTCACGGTCAGCTGTGATATGGCCTGGGTCAACCTCTCGTCTGTGACGTAGGCTGCTGTCCAGTTATAGGGACCAGTTTGGTTAGTGGAGGCAGAGAGTTGGATCTGAAAATGCAAAGGCGCAACATTTATATAATTGTAAGTGAATTTAAGAGTGTTATAGAATTCATGATAGGCTGTGAGATTGCCTGGTTTAATCTCTTATTTGTTACATAACCCATTTTCCAGTTATAGGGACCGGTTTGGTTAGTGGAGGCCGAGAGTTTCATCTGTAATTGCAAAGGCGCAAACTTTGATAATTGTAAGTGAATTTATGAGTGTTATAGGATTCATTGTTAGCTGTGAGATGGCCTGGTTTAATCTTTAATTGATTACATATTCCACGGTCCAGCAACAGGAAAGCGGTTTGGTGAGTGGAGCGAGGCCAAGATTTGGATCTGAAAATACAAACGTGCAAAACGAGCCAGAAGGGCATTAAATTGTTTGACATATTAAATGCCCTTTGTACATTTGTATATTATTTTACCTGTTCCAGAATTTCATCGAAAGACACAAGATCTTTGAATTCCATCACCAGTTGTTCAAAGTCAATCTTACAAACGGCCTGCTCGAGGCTGCTGATGTCAAACTCAGGATTGAGAGGCGAGTAGAAGAACGATGAGAACTGGCCAGTAGCACACAGCGTGACAAAGGGGTTAGACATGTTGAAAAACGATATCAACTGTAAAAGAATAAAAGCACATTAAATAATAAAAATGATATATGTGATATGTAAGGCACTGATTCAACTTGAATTCCAAATGCTTGAGTCGCACTTGTGAAACAAAAACAAAACAGCATATAAATGCTTTCTTAGCAGTCATTATTTGGTTGAGCAAACCAAGAATCTCCTATACATAACCCTATATGCATACGTCGGTTCACAAAACAAGCCATGATATAATGCCTGGATGGCTTGCGTTTTAACATGTTTTTTCAACTATCTAGGTATTCATAACAAAGAAAGACCTGCATAAAAGTCTGACACAACATCCAGCGCATCCTACTCTCAACTGGTGATAAATGCTTTAAGAATATGCAAGAGATAATAAATCAGTAGTTGACAGCATACATAGCATCCCAAAGTGGGTAGGTCAGAGAACTGATTTCTAATGATTTAAACAATCCTGGGCCCTGTTTCATTAAACCTGATATCAATAACAAGTTACAATAACTGTTATAAGCTACTGAAACCTTGGCATCTGATTGGCTGAGAGCAAATTTATCATAGCATTTTAGCATTTTTTATTGATAACAAGTTCTATGAAACAGGGCGCTGATGATTGAATTAACAAAAAGAATCCATTTACCTTCTCAGGTTGAAGGCTGAGGGTCATCATTGCTTCCACAATGCCAAAGCTCACGCTGTAATCATCGAGAAGAATCCGTTGAATCTCGGAGGAGTTTACCAGCAGGTTACCAAGTTCAGGGAAAGTAATGGAGCGGCCTGAATAACCAAAGTGAAACAAATCAACCGTTTCTATTGCACTGTCATGCTGCTTTTAAGATCTGACACTACACATTTATGCTCAAGTATAAAAAATGACTACCAACATGAGTACAATCAAGTTCAGAAGGATAGTGGTGTGTTGCAATTTACAGAAAACATCAAGTGAAATATGTCTTTGATCTTTTTTGTATCTTCAACATGCAATGTACTACAATAATATAGTCCTGGGTTCCGTCTTATGAACAGTTGATGTTAAGCGCAACTTATTAGTGACTGCCTCATCAAATAACTCAGTACAATATTTCATATTGACACCCAAAATGAGAAATGAATGGATTACAAAAATATGAATAATAATTTTAGTATATACAGCCCATAATAGTGGTACCAACATGGCAAGAATAGGAAAACAAATCATCTTTAGCATATTGGTCTCAGGAATAATGCAGACTTTTTTGTGTGATTTAATCTACATAACAAAAATTGAACAGGGCCTCTTCATTTCTGAGGAGAAAATAACAATCATGTCAAAATAGCTTCTGCAGCTTTTGTTCCTATTCATGTAGACGTACCTATTCATCCTTTTATAAGGTTACCCAAGTATGAAAAATACAGTAATCTTACCTTCAAGCATGATGATTTTATCAGCGAATGTCTTTGTGATGAAATCCATAAACTGAAGCTGTCTGATGGTATCTTGGTACCATGTTTCATTGGAAAACATCGCTGTTAGGCTGTTCAAGCTTTATGATAAAAATGAGAATTATAAATCACACAAAATTTAAGCTTAATGCCAGCATCAAATACTTATCAGATTCTACAGAAAATACAAATAAAGAAAATATTTGACAGCAATATTAGTATTATTGATAATTCTACAGCTGAAATCTAATTTCTTTTTTGCGAGCCTCGATTCATAGACTAAGAGGCTCAAAAGCTGGTTAAAAAAAAATCACAGAAATTTGTATATCAGTAAAATGTAGCATCATGATTAGGAAGGGCAGTCATTGAAATGAATAATAAGAGTTGGAACTATGACTGGCAAATCAGATTGAACCGGTACATAAAGTTTCAAGAGTCAAACTGTGAATGATCATTCTTTGGTCAATTCTTGACTTTGGGATAAAATCTCTTGCGTTGGAACAAATTGAAGGATACATACACATTTGAGTTTCTAGGCAAACAAATGACAAATGATCTTTTAAAGATCATGATTGTAATGTTTGGGCTGGATTTGCCGCCAATGGCACAGAAGGGAGAAAAGACCCACCTCCAACACCAATGGCATACTTCTTGTCAGAGAATTAAACAATGCAATCTGATTATCTAAATAAATGTGCATTCAAAATTCATCAAGATAATCAACTTTGAAAAACATGATAATATTCCTCGAACCTTTCAAAGTACTGGCCAATGTTCTGCATATTTCCGGTTTGTACCCCAGATATTATCCTGGGGATGAGGTCTATCAGGGCTGTTAAATCGAAGTCTGGCAGAGTGAGCTCTGGTATGATACTCAGGTACAACTGGTCAATAATCTAAAAGAGAATGTTTAGAATGAAGTAACATGGAATAGATAGAACTTAACATTGCAAAACAGAAGAAGATTGAAGGAATGCACTATAAGAAATGGTCCCCCGAGGAAGAATTATTTTGATTATATATCCTATATGATATATACTGTAGAAAAGGGAGTGTTACCCACTATTTCCGTATTGTTTGATGTTTTTCATGTGTTTTTACCTTTTGTAATTATGGTGCAGTGATTTTATGATCATAGTTATGATGTATGTACGAATTACTTGATTAAGAAAGTTTTAAAAGATAAACAAATTTAATAAAAAAACATGGAATAAGACATGGAAAAGATACATATACATAGAACTTCAGTTCACTTTCCTGATCTGAAAACCCAAATGTGTTGAGGCTCAGTATTAAAATTAATACATATTCTCAGGTACAACATTTTGATTGAATTCAGGATTTGAATCAACATTATAGAAACAGTGTTACAACATTTTATATAAGCATAAGTGGCCATGCATAGCAACACTTGGAAATCACTAAAAGCTTCCAAAATTTGGCACAGTCAGAATTTACACTGGCACTAAAGGTGAATCTGTTGACTACTGAACTTTGACATTCCCATAGGCTTAAAGGTAAAGACCAGTAATGGTCATGCGATTGCATTGTGAAGGAAACGTTGTGGAATCGATCAGAAAAGGTTGATCATCTAGCATCTAGCATCTGCAAGGTTCTGGAATCATCAAAATGATAAGAAATCTGGCCCATTCTTCGTAAAGTTACAAGCACTATACACAGAAAGATGTATATGGGACTACCCTATATCTCTCACACGACCATGAGAGAAACAAATTTACCAAATATATGAATTAGTAGGCGGTTTCCCGGCAAATTTTTTATCATCATGTATTAGTCAAAACATATTCTTTCACATGATTGGTAATGAGAGCTTCCATTTCATTTTTTGAAATTGGGGCGTTACCAATACTGGTCTTTACCTTTAACAAAGGAACCACTGGGATCAAATAGGCAATGGGTTAATAGCTTGAAAGGATTCAGTAACTTTGTCTCAGATTCTGAAACAAAACGGTTTTCCTAACACCACAGTCTATTGGGGAAAACGAGTAAGGTAAAACTGGTCACTCAAAGATTTTACTTTTTTGAGGCACTTTTTGAACATTTTGAAGCGCAATTTTTTTTAGGGCTTCAATATTACACCATATCACATGTAGGGCCGTGTATCTCAGATTTAACATTGTTAAACGATGCCTTTAAAGTTGGTTGATGATTTACGACCAATCCCTCTTTTATCATTTTTCGTTTTAAAGGAAAAAGAAAATTAAAATTCTTGGGGTTTAATGCCAGATGCCAGAACATATCTTCATGTTTGTCTCACTTACCACAGATATAATGTTCTCAATTGCACCATTTTCCAGCAATTCCGTCAGGGTATTCTGAAAATCCACACTGCACAGCGCCCCCTGTAGTTCCGTCACGTTCAGTCCCTCCGGCAAGACAAACAGCATCCTCAGACCCTCTTCGGTGCATAGGGTCGTGTTCCAGTTGTTTGATATAGCCAGCTCAATCAGCTACAACATGAAAGGAATACTTTTTTTATCTTAGAAACATAATGTGTTTAATTTGGCATTTAATTAATTGTTCATTCATTTGCATATGTTCTATCTTACTCATGTTCTTTTGCTCATAATGTAGATGCTTTTATGTGATCTCTTTTTCTTTTCACTTTTTTTTTTGGGGGGGGGGGTTCAACAAGTGCGCCATGAGAATTGGCTTTCTAGTGAATTTAGCACCTTACAAAGTTTATAGGAGTGTAGATGAAAGCATTGATGATGTCAGGACTAAAGGGAGTGTTCTTCATCATCCTCATCATCAAAATCACCATTAACATCATCATCATCATCACCATCATCATCATCATCATCACTACCATTACCACCATAATCATCACCACCATCACCACCACCATTACCATCACCATCACCATCACCATCACCATCACCATCACCATCACCATCACCATCACCATCACCATCACCATCACCATCACCATCACCATCACGGTTCACCATCACCATCACGGTTCACCATCACCATCACCATCACCATCACCATCACCATCACCACCACCATCACCATCACCATCACCATCACCATCACCATCACCATCACCATCACCAGCATCATCACCATCACCCCCACCATCAGCATCATCGGTATCATCATTATTATTATCATTATTAATCATTGATATACTCACTTTTGTTGGGTTGATTGGAGTGTAGATGAACGCATCGATGATGTCACGACTGAAGGGCGTGTTCTGAGCCAGGAGGAACTCTAGCGCTGTGGCGTTAGGGACCAGCATTGACAGAGAGATGGGCTCATCACCTGCTGAGAGAAAAGGGAAAATGTGCATACTCAAGACACTGATAACCTCCATTATCAGCAAATTTCATACATTGTTTCTAAGACAGATACTGCATCAAATATGTGAATACAATTAATTAGAGCCCCATTGCACTACTTATAGCTACTTGTGCCCTCTATGTAGCAAACAATGCCTAATCGGTCCTGTTCGTCACCCATGATCCCCTTTTTTCTTATGTTAATGGAGAGCTGATTTGATGAGATAACTACCTGTCAGTGACCTTGCATGGAGGTCTAATCCCCCAGGCCAAACTAGTGCAGACAGGCTTTAACATTTACCCCCCTCACCGAGGTATAAATGAACTACCAATATGCTAGAGCGCTTTATATTTGGTCGCTCAGCTATGACCGGAATGATACATGTAATGTTTGGACAGCCATGTGGGTCACAGTGTAACAGACATGAGAACTAAATCCCAATCTTCAGCTTACCATTGGTCCCATTGCCTAGAAATGGTGTTGTGTACTTGAGGACGGTCATTAGAATAGTAAGATCTGCTTTGAATTCCATCCAACCTGTCACATTCACCAGCTGGGCTTCAATGTCTTCATAGATCATCAGGAACTCACTAGCCAATGATTGGATGAATCTTTTACACAAATCATATCAAATAAAATTAATCAACAAATCACATCAAATCATTAGAATAACACCTTTTAGCTGGCTGTCAATGTCTTCATAAATCCTCAGGAACTCACTAGCCTGTGATTGGATGAACCTTGAAACATTTCCATCAAATCAAATCAAATCACATCAAATCAAATCAAATCAAATCAAATCAAATCAAATCAAATCAAATCAAATCAAATCAAATCAAATCAAATCAAATCAAAGCAAATCAAATCAAATCAAATCAAAGCGATTAAAACAAATCAAATCAAATCAAATCAAATCAAATCCCAAACCAAACCAATCCAATCCAATCCAATAAAACCCCATCCAATCAAAAATAAAAAAGTTAAAATCCCCAGCTGGCTGTCAATATCTTAATAGATCATCAGGAACTCACAGATTGATGAACCTTTTACACAAATCAAATTAGTTAGATAAAATGTGACATTCTCCCATTGGGAGAAATTTATTGTATTTCTATTTAACGCAGCCAGTAGGCTTCACACGATAGGGTCATGAAAATACTCAACAAGAGCAGATAAATTGTTATAATAAACAAATATGCATCAGTTGTTTTATACAACAAAACTCTTAGATCCTTGTTATCTGATTTAAAAAGAATCAATTTCATGAATGTTTTCAAGATTCCTGTATATTCTGAATTTTATAGAACAAAGTGAAAATGAACTTACCCCTGTATATTCTGTAAGTCATATGACTGGATAAGCTGCTCAAATCTGGAAGCCCACTGGGCGGGATCATAATCACCAATGCCAAAATCATCGCCTCCACTGAAGCTAGTGATCTGATCAATTATCTGGAGGTGGAAAGTATTAAGTGAGAAATGGAAATTAATCTCATATCATTTATTTCAGGAACCAGAGGGACCTTTCACACAAATCCTTTAACATAGATCTGCATGTACTTGATCAATTATATGTGGGCAAAAGAGGGAAACTAGGAACAGTTCATGAGGATAATATGTGTTTTACAGATCTTCTTCACGATAAGAAAGCTTCATCCTTTAATATTTCATATGTTCAGAGCCAAAAGGGTGTTAATTCTGTGTTACGAAATACGATTTAATGCGAGACTGCACTACTTGTAGCTACTTGTGCCCTCTATATAGCAATCAATGCCTAAGCGGTACCTGTTGGTCCCCCATGGTCTCTTTTTTCTTATGTTAATTGAGAGCTGATTTGATGAGATAACCACCTGCCAGTGACCATGCAGGGAGGTCTAATCCATCCTGGCCAAACTATGCAAATAGGCTTTAAAGCCTTTCTGGCTCAAAATGATTTTCCCAGCTTACCATGGAAATAAGATGTTCAATGCCTACTCCCTGTGACAACTGACCAATCAGAGCTTCAAAGTCAATGTTGCATAGCGCCCCCTGGAGCTGCGTCAGGTTCAGCCCCGCTGGTTCAATGAAGATGCCGCGCAAAAGATCTGCATTGCAAAGGGTCTCATTCCAACTGTTTGAAGATGCCAATTCAATCAGCTGTATGGAGAAAATGATGAATTTTTATTTGCGACAACGAACATCACCGGAACAATTGTCTGGTAAATGGCGACAACATCATCATCACCTTTACCACCACCATCAGCATCGCTACTCAAATTACCATCATCGCCATCATCTTTCTCATCATAATCGTCTTCAACTAATCGGTCTTTCATTTCTGTATGTTCTATCTTACTCCTGTTCCCTTGTTTATAATGGAGATGTTTTTATGTGATCTCCTTTTCCTTTCTCTCTTTTTTGTTTGTTCAACAAGTGCGCTGTGAGAAATTTCATATATTATTATTATTATTGAAACAGATAGGAGTATGGATGAAAGCATTGATGATGTCAGGACTAAAGGGAGTGTTTTTCATCATCATCATCATCATCATCACCATCATCATCATCATCATCACCACCACCATCATCACCATCATCATCATCACCATCATCACCATCATCATCATCATCATCACCATCCCCATCATCATCATCATCATCATCACCATCATCTCTTCATCATCATCATCATCATCATCACCACCATCATCATCATCACCATCATCATCACCATCATCACCATCATCATCATCATCATCATCATCATCTTCATCTTCATCACCATCATCACCACCATCATCATCATCATCATCACCACCATTATCTTCATTATCATCATCACCACCATTATCTTCATTATCATCATCACCATCATCATCACCATCCTCATCACCATCAAAAAATCATCATCATCATCATCACCATCATCATCATCTATTCCTAATCCTCATCTACTCCATTCTCCGGCGGACACTGACAACCAAACTCGCCATCACTGGATCAATGGGTGCATAAATGAGCTGGTATATGATATCATCACTAGAACATCATTATTATCATCATCATCATCACCACCATCATCTTCATAATCATCATCACCATCATCATCACCATCATCATCACCATCACCATCACCACCGCCATCATCATCATCTTCATCATCATCATCTATTCTTAATCCTCATCTACTCCATTCTCCGTTGGAAACTGACAACCAAACTCACCATCACAGGATCAATGGGTGCATAGAGGAGCTGGTATATGATATCATCACTAGAACATCATTATTATCATTCTCATAAAAATCATCATCATCATCATCACCACCAACATCATCTATTCCTAATCCTCATCTACTTCATTCTCCGGTGGAAACTGACAACCAAACTCACCATCACGGGATCAATGGGTGCATAGAGGAGCTGGTATATGATATCATCACCAAGGTTTGGTATCTCCCTCAAGAAGATGACCAACTCTGTTACATTAGGAACAATACTGGCCAAAGTAAACGGTTCTACCCCTGGATATAAAAAATAAACAACAAATCAAACAAGATAATTTAGTGAGCTTGAAGACATTCTATGCAGATGAAAATAAATACCATATAACCATTATCTATTTAATGAAATTGTCACTACTGTTCATATTCAGAGCTCTCAGTTGGTGTTCTTTTATAAAACTGTCTAGGTTAGATTGAAAGATTGGTTACCTGCAGGTGCATTCACACTGCTTATCTGTTCTATGGCTGTTGAATAATATAAATGTTAGATATGAACTCACCTTTGGTTGCGTTCATACTGTTCAATAGGGACTTTTATATTGAGTGGACTAGAACGGCGTGAACGTCCACTGATCATGCGTGTCTATGGCAAGCCGTTTCAATATTTATTCCTATTTCTATATCAAGAATTCAATTCTTGATATCAAGAAATGATTTTCTTTTATAAAACAATAGTAAATCTTGATATCAAGAAATGATTTTATGTTGTAAAGCAATGGTAATTCTTGATATCAAGAAATATCAAGAAATGTTAAAACGACTTGCCATAGGCACCCATGATCAGTGGACGTTCACGCAGTTCTCGTCCACTCAAACTTAAAGTTCTAACTGGCTGATAAAAGAATGTCAGTGTCAGATATGAAGTCACTCACTATTGCATTCATACTACCGATGTGTTGGATGGTTAATAGAATAATATATATGTTAGATGTGAACTCACCTTTGGTTGCGTTCATACTGGTGATGGGCTCAATAGCTGATAGAATAATACGATAGATATGAACTCACCTTTGGTTGTGTTCATACTGTTCAATGACTGATAAAAGTATGTCACTCAGTCTCAGATATGAAGTTACTCACTATTGCATTCATACTACTGATGTGTTCGATGGTTGATAGAATAATATAAATGTTAGATATATGAACTCACCTTTGGTTGCGTTCATACTACTGACGAGTTCAATGGTTGATAGAATAATATAAATGTTAGATCTGAACTCACTTTGGGTTGTGTTCATACTACTGATGAGTTCAATGGTTGATAGAATAATATAAATGTTAGATCTGAACTCACTTTTGGTTGTGTTCATACTGGTGATGTGTTCAATGGCTGATAGAATGATATAAATGTTAGATATGAACTCACTTGTAGTCCCGTTCCCACTGGTAATCTGTTCAATGGCTGATAGAATGATATAGACGTTTGTCCTATACTGATCCCATCCAGGAATGTCACCAAGAGAATCGTCCAGCTGCATCCAGACCATGCTAAGCTGCCGGGACAGAACATCTAAAACGCTGAAAATGAAGAAAAAAAATCAACTATCAAAATCAGTATTAGAGCTGGAGGCCTGACGGCTCAATGGTAGAGTAGAAGTCTCGTAACTGGGAAGGGCCTGGTTTGAAACCAAGGAGTTGTGCTTGTGGCCTTTAGTAAGGGGTCAATCCAAATTACCAAGTCCCTCTAAAAGGATTTAAAGCCATCTATCGATCCAGTGATTACTTACTTAAAAGCATACACATGTTTTCTTAATGGTAAGGTAAAAAACAAACCATCAAACCATAAAACCTAACAGGAAAGTTTCTCCATTGCTCTTTTCTGTACTCCTTATATTCGCCTTTTGTTTAAAATGATGATCACATTTTCAAAAATTTGAATATCCTTCCTGAAAATTAAGTATCCCTAAGAAGCCTGCATCAAAAATTCCAAACACATATCATCGAAAGAGGATGACATGGGGTACGTGGGGTACAGAATAAATGGGGACGGGCAAGGGCAAAGGCAATGACAAAAATCATAAGACAATCAATTTCTTGTGTTTTGCTCATGTCCAACACTTATGCGCATATTTAAGAAAAGAAACCATTCTTACTCTGTATCATTTGTTGGGTAGACACCAATCAAATCGGTGATCCACTGCTTCTCAAAATACGCTAGCGTCTCCTGGATGTCCAACTGTTCTCCTAAACCCTGCACGATCCTGGTGACGTTGGACAAGTTCTTGACGAAAACTTCCAAGATGGCTGCCCCTGTATTCCAGTCGATGTCTGAGGGCTTCAATGATCCATTGGAAGCATTGGTAAACTCTCGTAGCTGTAAAAAGAAAAGGATTGTTTAATAACAATAATGAATCTGGATTTATATAGCACAGAATACGGTCTCGAAGTACTTTGAAGATATCATTAATATCCAAAGTGCTTTAGAAGTGCATAGAGATGAAATATCATAATGTGATATGCGCTATACAAGAAGAGCATATTATTATAATTACCTTGGTCATCAGATTCATGCACACACAAAGTGTGCACAATTCCCACTCCCTGGGAAGTATTCTTATCATATGATTACCGTGAAGGCACAAGGCAATTTCTATCACAAAGGCTTTCATTATATCCCACCAGCCCCCCCCCCTCCCATTTCTTTCCTGGGTATGAACTGAAAACTGTAGATTAATGTTTTGCCAAAGGACATTGGTGCTGTGTCGGGCTCCAACCCACAACCTTTTGTATTTCTAGTCAAATGCCTAAACCACTCAACTACGACACCTTTGTTGGTACAGTACTTCCAATCAATATCAGAAGGCTGCATGTGTTATTATATCTTTTTTTTTTTTTTTTTTTTCTGGGGCACTGGTGTTTCTAAAGTCATATAGCTGTTTAAAAAAAAAATTGCTTAACAGCACGAGATAAGTACTGATTCGTCGTTGATATGCATAAAATTGTATAGTGTGAAAGAAGCCGCTGCTGCTATCCACTGTGACCTAGCCTACTTCTATGAAACAGGAGAGAGGGAAGTAAACACACAACACAGGCTTTAGTCATCTACCTGGGTTGAATTCGGACCCATGATCTTTGGTTCGAGAGACAAACGCTTAACCGGCTGAGCCAACTCGCCAATTACTCACCAATTGCTCAACTTGAGGTCCATAGAGAAACGCATAGAGCTCCTGAGCGGCTATGTTCCAGTCCACAGTACAGATGGTTCTATCAAAAAGACTGGTGTCGATCCCTTTTCCAGGTAAGTCCAAAATGACATCACGTGTTGTGGCATCGCAGAAGAATGGTAGAACACCAACTTGTGACACCACTGTAATCTGTTGTAAAAGGAAGGAAAGAGAGAGAGATGGAAGGAAAGAGAAGGAAAAGGATGAAGGAATTACATGTAAAGAGAAAAGAGCAGTTAAAGCATACAGAGAAACGTCCTATAAATTCACTAGATTCATATTTACTCACTTCATGAACAATCTTCAGAAAATAAGTTTCTGGTTGAACTTCTATTCATAATCGTTTAATCATTTCGCAACTATTTCACAAAAAAACTATAAAAAAAACACAAACCAATTTGATTTACCACTGTAGACACAGATAAACTTTTTTGAATCAAATAGCAGTTAAAACTTACCTCAAGTGATAAATTTACATAATTCTAATGCTGCCAAAATGAGCCAATTCACCATTAAAACTATTCAAAATAAATTGGTTTGCCACTGTTAAAGGTTTGTTAGCATGTGCCAATGCCACAAAGCAAATTACAATAACTTGTTTTTTAAAGGTTTTAGTGCTCTATACATGTTATACCATTTTTGAAACATGACAGGGATTTCTCTCTTTATCAAGTTAAGCAGAACGCTTATGACCTCTGCCAGTGGAATAATAAAATACCTTATCAACTTGGTTTTTCCTTTAAAACAGGACTGCACTACTTGTAGCTACTTGCGCCCTCTATAAAGCAAACAATGCCTAAGCGGTACCCATCGGTCCCCCATGATCCCCATTTCCTTATGTTAATTGAGAGCTGATTTCATGAAATAACCACCTGTCGGTGACCTTGCAGGGAGGTCTAATCCCCCAGGCCAACTAGTGCAGACGTGCTTTAAAAAATGGATTAAAATTGTTACATCAGCAATGGCTGGAAGACTCACCACTTCTTGGTCAGAGAGAGCATTGCTCAGTTGGATAAGATCCACCTCTAAGAGAGCTTCGATGATCTTAGCCACTTCTGTTCCCTGGAAGTCCTGGATGATCATTCCTTCACTCACTCCTAGAAAATAGAACCATCCAACATTTAACTCACAGGAAACATAGAAAGTTGCCACTAAAATAATAATAAATAATATTTCGCATTCATATAGCGCCCAATAAATTGATACAATGATGTGTCTATAAAGCGCTTTAAAGATGTATTACCCCGGTCATCGGATCCAGGCTTACCCGCACACAATGTATGCACATTCTCCACTCCCTGGGGAGCATTCCGGCCAGTCGCCTTGTTACAAGCGCACACTTGCTTATCCAACCACGTTAACTTTTGCATCCTACCAGGTACCCATTTAACACCTGGGTGGAGAGTGGCAATTGTAGATTAACGTCTTGCCAATAACCGAAAAGTGACCATGAGAAAGAATTACCTTGAAGAAGTCTGAACGCATTGTTGGCTCCCTCCATAGCCTGTATACCGATATACTCCATCGTAGCAGCTTTGTGGAGAAGCACTTCACCATCAGGTATCATCATTATAACAAGGTCCTCAATTAGAAGTGTGAGACTAGAAGAATAGGAGAGTCAAGTATTAGTTCTTGACAATCAGTAAATAAAAACAAAAAACACACACTACATATTTTGGCATGCTTCTGAAAGCTTGAGCAAAAGCTTAAAGGTATAAACCAGTTCTGGCCATGCGATTGCATTGTGAAAGAAACATTGTAGAATCGATCAGAAAAGGTTGATCATCTAGCATATAAGTATTGGTGTGTACTGCAAGGTTCTGGAATCATCAAAATGATACAAAATTTGGCCCAGTATGTCTTGGTAAAGTTGCAAGCACTGTACACAGAAAGGTGTATATGGGACTACATGATATCTATCCAGGCCGGATTGATATGATAATTTACCAAATATATCAATTAGTAGGCGTTTTTTTCCGGCAAAATTTGTATTATCACGTATTAGTCAAAACATATTCTTTCACATGATTGGTATTAAGACTTTCCATTTCATATTTTGAGAGGAGGGGGGGGGCATTTCCAAAACTGGTCTATACCTTTAAGAGTTAATTTTATTTTTACTCATGGCGAACAAAAGAACTCACTTGATGGTATATCGATCACTAATAAAAATGATCCTCCTCAGAGGCAAGATTATTCCTTCAGAGTGCTGTGGCTCGTACATGTATGTATTGACAGCATCACAAAACATATTCACTAGATATGGGGATACAAGTCGTTTTTACTCATTTACATCTAGTATGAATAGATATCAACATATGTTTGAGCCCCTTTAAAGCCTGTCTGCACTAGTTTGGCCAGGAGGGATTAGATCCCCCTGCATGGTAACTGACAGGTGGTTATCTCATCAAATCAGCCCTCAATTAACATAAGAAAAAGGGGGCCATGGGGGACCAATGGTCACTGATTATGCACGTTTGCTATATAGAGGGCGCAAGAAGCTATAAGTAATACAGTGGGGCTTTAATGTATGCTCTTGAACACTTCGGTTGCGTTCTTCACCTCTCTGCACATTCACTGTTTGCCACGGATGCAATTTTGCACAAAATAATTAGGCACCAGTTGACAGAGGGATGTTATTGCTTTGTGCAACACAATGGCTCGATCTGCAGAGGTAAGCATTTGCGGTCTTAATTAGCTCCATGGCAACTCTTTTAACCTGTTAACTACTGAACTCTCTAATTCCCATATGATTAATACAGAGACCACCCGGTTCCAGTGGCAAAGGGTTAACATCAGTATGGATTCATCTTACACTTGTCACAGTTGAATAACAATGTGATATTACATGTACTTGTATTTACAGGTATTTCTATATTAAAGATAAACTTTAGTACTGGTAATGCGATTGCATTGTGAAAGAAAAGGTGTGGAAAGGATCAGAAACAGTTGATCATGTAGCATGTAAGTATTGGTGTGCACTGCAAGGTTCTGGAGTCATCAAAATCATAATAAATTTGACCGAGTCTTGGTAAAGCATGGTGTCGGGGTTGGTACTACCTTGATTCCTTGTCTTTCTATGCTCATTACTCAGCCAGTATACATTTTCTTCCAAAATTGTTTGGCACATGTCATTTATTTGTAATCTTGAACATTCAGTGTAAGTTTCGTTTGATTCTGTGAGAAATAATTTTCTTTTTTTTACCAGTACTCAAGTTTATCTTTAATAAGTAAAAGGTGAAGTATTTATAAATTGCAAAACTTGTGGCTATGGTAACAATAATGGGTATGACACATACAAGCCTTTTATTAAGTCAAAGCAGACCGGGAGCCAAATATCTGAAAAAGCGGCTCCCGGTCCTTAATTTTTTTAGAGAACCGGGAGCCGTTTTCCAGGACCAGGAGCCGTTTCCAAAATGGATGAAAATATGTATTCTTTTAAATTATTTGTTAAACGTTACCTTTTATTTATACATACGGTAGTTTAATTTCTAGTTTACATTTTGAGCACTCTAATATTAAATCACTCATACCTTGGATAAATCTGTCATATGTAGGTGTTGTAGTTCATGTTTAATACTATTTTCATGCCGTTAAATGTCAAAAATTGAAAAATGTTAGGAAAGGGGGAATTAAATTATTTTTGTAAAAAAAATACTTAAGAAAAACCATCTATAATGACAATGCAGAGCTGCCAACCTGTCACTTTCAAAAAACATATTATTAAGCTTGAAAAAGCTTATTTTAGTAAAAAAAATACAGATCTTGCCTGTTTAACGTGTTTGTTATTTAGACCTGTCACTTAAAAAAATTATTAAAAAAAAAAAAAAAAAAAATAATAATAATAATAATAACAAAAAAAAACAAAAAAAAGATTTGTTAAATATATTTACCTATTTTATCAGAAAAATCCATTATTTAAAACATCACAGAATTTTAGTCAATGAGTATGAGGGCCGCTGAATCAAGGCAAGTCTGGAGTTGCAATCAACTTTGTACATAAAGTCAATGCATCAGCAGGTCCGGTGTTCTGATTTTCATTTGGCTTTTTGAAGATACCATTACATCCGAAGGGCATGCGATAGGCAAAAAAACTGGCAACAAAATCGCTGATTTCTTGATTTTTAGCGCTTTTTTGATGAAACTGTTTCTTAAAACTGGGCTAAACCCCCGTGAGCTTTGGAAATATGGCTCCGATTCCGCATTTTTGACAGCAAAATTTGGCTTTTGGGATGGATTTTTGGAAGTTACATCGAGACTTTCTTGTACTGACACTGTGTGTGTAGTGCAGTACAGCACTGATGTCATTTGTGTGTGTATGCATGGCCTGGGGAAATGCGCTCGTCTTTGAGTGGTGTACATCCCATGTATTGTGTGCTCCGTACTCCGCTAGGAGTAGGAAATAGTGGCCGCTCGTATTTAGTGCTGCAATTTTTCTGGGCGATTTTAATTAGGATTCTCATTATATAATGATTTGTTAGGGTTCATTCAGTCCACGTTTAACTCGTATCAAGTAAGTTTTTGTCACATTTGTGAACATTTAGTGTTAGACATGTGGAAGTTTATGAAATAGAAAATGTTAATTCTCCCAGACCGGGCGCCAGAAATAAAAATGGACCGGCGCCCGGTACTCATTTTCCCCGTCTTACCGGGCGCCAAAAGTCAGGGACCGTGGGGTAAAAATCGCCCGGCGCCCGGTTAATAAAAGGCTTGGACACATATCAGTAGTTCAAATACTGCATATTTCTTTGTTCAGCTGATATACACCATATGTGTCAAAAATAAATCAAAATCACATAACTTACTTCCTCGGATCAAATTCTTGAAAGATTGCAGTCAAATTCTCAAAGGAACTGAAAGAACTAAAGGAAATAGTTTGCAAAAAGAATGAGCAATTGGAAAGAAATTCAAATATAAAATAGTAACTGCATATCTGAAAATTGAACAATTGATTACTAATGTGTCCTTACTTTTAAATAATGCGCAAGGTCCTGAAATGGGAAAAAATGTTTATAACATCATCATCCTCACCCTCATCGTTTAGCATCTGTATTCACCCATAATGTGGGGTTGGACGTTTCATTAAAGTTGGGAATCATTTATTTAGGCCTATTTGAAAGATTCAACAAATATTTAAAGTACTATATTTTGTTATTGCTGGTGTACAAACAGGGTCTTTGACACATTGAAATTTGATCATAAGACAAATAAACAGTATTTCCTACAACATGAACATCATGTGCATTTAGGGAGTTGGTACATACACATGAAATAAGTATTGTGTGTTTATAAGGTGTTAGGTGTATTCCAATCAAATTATAAGTGTTTCTTACGCATTATAAAACATTATGTCCCATGTATCCATCCATGGCTGTGGTGTAAACTGAGGTAATAGAGAGAGCTAGTCAGAACCGTTCCCAACCAGTTTAATCACATTCTGCCAGGATTCATCCAGTTCTCCAATGGTTTTCACCAGTTCATTGGTGTGTAAAGCCACTGCAGTCATGTTCAGATCTATGGAATCACTCCTGTTGTCTTTGATATAGTAAATCTGTCGACAGAAAAGGCATTTTACTATGAAATACAAGGACTCAGCTTCATTCTTACTTTGCTATGGCTCAAAAGCCTACAATGCGATGTTGTTTTGGATTATATGATACATGTAGACTGTATGTGTGTCAAACGTTGACTGTGGCTGACCACTGTTTGTTTCATTAATCAACCAACGATGGAACAGAGTGAAACTGAATCAGTCAAATCTATTTTTAAAAGCAAAGGAGATCTTCCCTATTAGGGGGTGGGCTGACATACACAAAATAAACTCCAATTCTTGTGAGAAGTATTGACCGATAGACTACCTGGTAAATGCATCAGAAAACTCTGTTCTAATGACAAATGTGTGAACTATAAAATAAATAATGAAATGCCACAGTCATCATAGTACAACCATGATGTACATTCTTGAAAGATTGCACAGTAATCCTGGTACAATTACAAAACAAACAACACACAGCAATATGTAAATGTATGCACACTTTCCTGGTCTTCTCTGAACTCTTTATACTATATTAGCAATGATGTAGGTGTGTGTGGGTGGGTGTAGGTGGTGTGAGTGTGTGCGTGCGTGCGTGCGTGCACATGTGCTGATGCATGAGGGTGTGTGTGGATGTGTGCATGTGTGTTGGGGAAAGTTCTTTACAATATTAGCAATGATGTAGGTGTGTGTGGGTGGTTGTGGGTGGCGTGAGTGTGTGCGAGGATGCATGCGCTGATGCATGAGTGTGTGTGTTTGTGTGGGTGTGTGTGCGTTTGTGTGAAAAGCACTATACGCACATGGTTTTATCAATTCCACTATTGTGAAAGGGATTTTTGGAGTACATTATTCCACCATGGCAATTTGCAATTTGCGGTATACAAATATCTTATTATTATTATTATTATAAATATGAACATACCAAGTAATGGAGTCTCTGAACCTGCAGCAGATCGACAGTCTCTTGAAGCAAGAGGTCGAAGTCCAAACTGCAGAGACTGGAGTCCAGGACATCGACGTCGATCGATGTCAGATCCAGGAGCGAGTCTCGAAGAGTTGCATTACACAAGATCAGGGTGATGTCTGTTGTACTACCGAGTACCAGAGCCTAGGCATAAGACACAAATTTGTTTTATTCTTATGGACATTGTTCTCTTCTTGTTGTCCCTCATTCCTGTTTCTCTCTCTATTTTACATGTTTTTTCATTCTCTCGCTTCTGCCCCCAATTCCATATCACTCTCACTTTCTATTTCTTTTCCGAACTACCATATTCTCCAATTCTATGTATTTATTCTGCTCTTTCCTATTTTCTCTTTACAAACCCACCCGTTTTCCCCCTTTTCTTTCTCTCTCTATGTCTCTAACTCTCCCTGCACCTCACTCTCTCTCTCTCTCTCTGTCTTCCTCCATCTCTCAATCTCTCTATCTCCCTCCGTCTCTCTCTCTCGTTCTCCACCCCTCCCTCTGTCTCTGCCTCCCTACCTCTCTCTCTCCGCTCTCTCTCTCTCTATCTTGGCGTATAACAGAGCACATTAAATCCTCTACCTTAGCAGGATCTTGGTAAGCTTCCAAGATGGCCGCCTGGATTGCATTTCCTTGTTGAGTCATGTAGACAATACCTCGAAGCAGCTTCTCAGTCTCTCCACCATATGGAAGAACTTCTCCTCTACTCAAAGCTGCAACATAAATCAAAAGCACAAACTTCAATTACTCTTCAAAATGTTTTTTTTATCATAAATGTATAGCTATGTAATTTAGGTCAAAATTACTTTGGGTACAAAAACATCCAGATAAATCCATTTCATCAAGGTGTTATATTCTTGATAACAGAAAAATCCAGGAACTTTCTCTATTGTTTTTTCTCCATTTTCCGTCAAAAAAACACTTTTTAACATGCTATAATCTTAAGCTATGATTGTATTAATTCACAAGATTGAATTTACTTCAAACATCAAACACTTGTAAAATATCATGTTTTTTTTTTCTTTCTTTAATTTTCCCTCTCTCCGGAATATTCTTCACCCTTCTGTGCCTTTCTTCCTTCCTTTCTCTCTCTCTCTCTTTCACTCTCTCTCTCAAATCTATCAACATAATTCATTTGAAGCTCTTGAATAGGGATACAAATTAATGAAGCAAGATATCATGCTTTGAGATTTGAACTTACAGTTGAAGAAGGATATTATGATATTGAGATCTTGTATAAAGACGTCTTCAATGGCTTCTGCCACTATGGGGAATTAACTTTCTTCATATTTTCTATTTCTTTCTTTTTGCATTTTTTCTTTATCTATTTCATTTGAAATATTTTTATGGAAACATAAAATTAATTTTTAAAACATCACCATAGTTTGAGATTTGAACTTACAGTTGAAGAGTGATAGTACGTCATTGAGATCTTGTATGATGATATCTTGAATGGCTACTGCTGCTATGAAGGAATGAACCTCAGGAATGTCTTCTATGAAGTCCAACACTGACTCCCAATCTCCAATCAAACTATAAAAAACACAAAACCATATACATATGATCACTTTAGCTCAACACTATTACAGGCACATGTGATGATTGGGCGCCCAAATTTAAGTCTCGACCACTAAAATTTCAACAACAAAAATTTCAAAAAAATAGTTGGTGAGGGGCCCTGCATGTTAAATACTGAGGTATGGCAGCATGTGTCTGAAAAGCACTCCACATATATTTTCAAGCTGTTGTCAGAGTGAAGTCACAGAATGGGAAGAGATAGAGGGGTGAAAAATGATAGTTATATTAATAACATTTATAATATGCACATACCCGTCCTTGAAAAAACTCAAATGCCTCAAAAGGGAAATATTTTTAACAAAGATACCAGTCTGTGAAAAATTCAAATTGTATAACAATAACAAGGGAATGACTAATGTGCTCAAGATGCAAAAGAAAAGTGACATAACATGAAATACTCAAAAATGAGACAACTTAGATTCAAGTGCACGATTATGTGTTAAAAGAGTTGTCATCGAGCTAAGAATGAGCAAAAATTCGTAATTTTGCAAATTCATTGTGTTGCCACAAAGCACTTCTTCCATTCATAGGTGCCCACTGTATTGTGCAAAACTGCACATGGGGCAAACAAGTGACAATGCAGAGAGGCAAAGAAAGCAGCTAAAATTTTAATAAGCTTACACAGATTCCTGTAGGGCCGGTAAGGAGTTTGCTATGAGTCTATTCAACATAGTGTTCCACTCGTCGGCTGTTCCCATCACTTCAACACCATCCGACAGACGAGCGAAGAACTCGTCTATATCAATCTCTGTCTGGAAAGCAATTTCAAGAAGCTCCTGGAATTCCACCTGCTTGTCGATGACATTCTTGAAGGTCGCATTGGCAAGGATTTCAGGAGGGTATGATGAGAGGTTCCCAGTAAATACCAGTTGGCCCAACTCAATCTAATTGGGACACAAAAACAATCACACCCAATCAGTCTAATCAATTAATATCAATCGATCAAATCATTTATCCCAATCAATTTAGACCACGCTTCATACAGTTGCACCGCTAAAGCTCTTAGGAGAAATTAATGAGACATTTCCAACTGAATGGATACAAAATAAATATTTTTGTGTGCAAAATTGCATGTGTTACAAATGAGCGACCGTGGAGATGGTGAAGAAAGCAACCAAAGGGTTAATTATCAATACTTACAGCATATACCACTTCAGGGAAGTAAGAAGTCCAGACTTCAACGTGACTTGGATAAAGTTCATCTGGGTTGAGTTTGCACAATTCCTGTTTGGCATAGGTCGCATCTAATCCTGGAGGATACTCGATGAAGTCTGAACACAAGACTAGTTGTAGTTCTTCAGGGGACATCGACAAAAGTTCCTGAAAGCAATGGAGGAAAAAAGTTCCCTGGTTTAGAACAAGAATACCTTTAAGCTCACTGCAAACATGTGTGAAATGAAAATGTCTTTCTTGATTCTTTGCCTTTCTTTTCAATGTCAGTCTTTATGTCTTTGTTTTTGTGTGATACAAGAATATATTGCTCTTGCTATGACAATATTAATCAAACATTGTCATAGCTCGAGCAATATATTCTTGTATCACACTCAAAGCCATCCAATATTATATAAAGATTCAGAACAATGTATCAAAGACACGGATAAGTAGTTATCAAAGTAATTCAGGCAATATCAATAAATATTCACGGGTAAATTCAATTGAGCATGTTCAGGAATATTAGGCTTATTGAACTAGAAAAACAACGTATCTCTTTAGAAAAAACAATTTTAGTTGAGTAATAGAAGGAACAATTACAGAGATGTAATACATAAATGTGGAGAACCAACGACATTGGGCAATTACTCTTCCGTAATCAATCTTTACATACAATTTACGGGGAAATGCAATGGATCTTACATATATGTCATTATGTTATGCCTCATTCAACAATGTAATAGAGCATTTAGAGTCAATATATAACTCTTAAAAGATGTTCTATGAGAATTCGTCAGAAACTTGGCAGCATGCATGATGGGGTGAATACTGAAAATATAGGAGTGGTGATTACTTCAAGTTTTGCAGGATCAAGGAACGTCGAGACGATTGCTTCAGTGATATTTGGTCCAAACTCAAGGAACAGCTCTCCGACCCGAGTGAAGGGGTCGTCCTTGAAGGCATCCACAAGAGCGCCATCTAGTTTGACAGGATTGACAGAATTTCAGGTAATCTTAATTGGAATTACAATCATAATGAAATAATGAAATAACAAATAAGACGTAACACATTTGGATATGAAAAAATAAAACGTCTCAAGATGTAAACGAGTTAACCTGAATAGACGCTTCTGCAACCTACCGATGACATTTCTAACGATTGCTGTTACTGCATCCATGATGACAATCTGATATGCCAACTGTCCCTGGATCATCGGCCAGAAATCATACTGTGTGAACACGCTTTCAACCAATGTAGACCCCTGGACAAGTCTGGAAAGAAAAAAAATTGGCAGATGAAAAGAAAATATGATGAAATATAACAGTCATAAATTGATATAGTCAAAGCTGTATTACCGACCACCTGTAAAGAAACAACACCTGTCTGGAAAAGGAAAACACAAAAAAATGTGCTGGACAGGTGGTCACTAAAGCAGGTTTGACTGTACAAGCATTACACTACAACACATGAAATTGAAACTGAAAAAGAAACGAATAAAATAAACTGAAGTAATTAAAATTCCTTTATGAATATGATCATTTTGTGTCTTAGCTCTGAAGAAAATAAGCTGAATGAAAAAGCCAAAAATGGACTTACAAATCAATAAGAACTCCCTGCAGGTTGCCGATGGATTGGTTCTGGAAGAGTGTGATTAGATTGATAAGAGGAGATAGCTGAGGGTCGTCTAGATTTGTTAACAACGATGGAAGCTGTTTGATGAAGTCTGGTAGTAGGTCTATGTCCCCGAAGATCTCAAGGGTCTGGTTGATCAGTGGTCCTAGATCTAGGCCAGGTCCAAGAGGCTGGAACAATCTTTGTAGATTCTCCAGGATCTGTAAATTAGGAGATGAGAAGATGAAAGCAAAATCAGAGGTCATAGATCTAGACCAGGGGGTGTTTCACAAAGATCCCAAGTCAAACTTAACTCTAAGTTCGACTTAAACATTATGGAGAGCCATTTGTAGCCTTAAAATAAAATATATTCAAAAGCGAAAATTCAAGTATTTTAGACTTTTTATAAATGTCACATCAAGAACATGAAATCTCCCATGATAGTAAAAAATATGAATGATTTTAATCAACATTTTCTGCCTTTTTAAATAACTTTTGCAAAATATTTTCATAGATGCTAACGGCATAAGTTTGACTTAAGCTCTTTGTGAAACACCCCCAAGTCAAACAGCTAGGCTATAACATTTTTTCAGATTCTCCAAGATCTGTAGATCAGGAGAGAAGATTGGTGCATTATTAGTAGCAGTATAGGTGTATGTCCATGAAGATCTTACAAGCCCTTTCTATCAGTGGGAAGTTATTTTGAGGTCTACGTTTTTCTCTCTTAAACATGATCTTTGACCCAGGGTCGGATTTATCTGAATGAGTAGAATCTGGACCAAAATGACAGAAAAGGGAAGCATGTACTTACTTCATCTATTCTTCTTCCAGCACTGAATTCATCAAGGAGAGCTTCCAGGAAAGATGTTCCATTTTGGAGTTTGCATAACACATCCTTTAGCTTTGATCGATCAACAGCGACCTCTGTAGTCAGAAAACCATCAAGGCTGGACTCTCCCCGGCAGTATGCACCGGGATCATTTAGAAGTACAATGAAATCTGATATCTGTACATAGAAGAAGGGTGAATTAAAATGAATGGTCATCCAATCAATGACATTATATTGGTAATAACGATAATAATAATAATAGTAATAATAGTAACCATCATCATTAATAATTATAATTATAGTTATACTAATGATGATAATAATAATTATGGTTATAATAATAATAATAATAATAATAATTATAATAGTGGGGATTTTACATTGTATATTTACCCTTTTTTTAACAATCCCTTCCACTTTTTTCTTTCTTTCTCTTTCTCTCTTGATCTCTTTCCCAATCTATCTCTCTCTCTCTCTCTTTCTCTCTCTCCCACTCCCTCCCCTTGCTCCCATTCCCTTCCCGAACAAGAATAATTCCTCTACATTAGTTACAAATACTAACTCATTAACTCTCTCATATATAGACATACCGGTACTGCTTTTTACCATTATAGCTGAATACAGATTCTTACCTTGTCGTAGTGGATGGTACTGTTAAGAAGTCCTGCGAGAGAATCTCTGCTCAAATTGAACACTTTCTGGACATCTTGCTGAAGAGTTCTTCCCCCCTCCCCCTCTCTCCTTCTCTCTGTCCCCTCCCGAACAAGAATAATCGCTCTACATCTGCTACTATACTCACTCATTAACTCTCTCATACAGTATATACACACTGCTTTTCGCCATTACAGCTGAATACAGATTCTTACCTTGTCGTAGTTGATGGTGCTGTTAAGAAGTCCTGCGAGAGAATCTCTGCTCACATTGAACGCCTTGAGGACATCTTCAATCACCTTCCCATCACTGAAGATATCCTTGAAGGTCACATCACCATCTATAGATAAGTACATACATACACTTGCATTTTATATAGTGTAGACTCCAAAATATCCCTCATTATGTTTTAGATCAAGAAATTAATGATAAAGAGACAAATAAACTAAAAAACAGACCTTCTCAAACCTGTCTATAGAGACCACTTAATGGAAACAGGAAAACAGGCAATTGTAGACAGGTCCTAAAACACACAATTCTTCCTAGAGAGAATGATAAAGGTGACTACTATAGACAGGTGGCCACTAAGACAGGTTTGACTGTGTTTTAGTTCTCATAAAAGACTCAACAGAAGAGGATGTATGGACAAAAGACTGGACGGGGTTCCATATATTGGGGCCGTAATGAGGAGAAACTACACTCACCACCCCCCCCCCCCCCCCCATTGACATGTGGTAATGGTATTATAGAGAAAGAGAGAAAAATCAGAAGAAAAATAATATACATATTACTTTTTATGAATGTAAGAGAAACTGAACTTAAAGAAATTGTCATCATCTGCTATAACAATTTTGTTCTGAATAATTAAAAATACCTGTAACCTGGTAACTTACATTGGTTATCAAGAATCATATCAAAGGCGGATGAAACGATGTCAGTGATGCGGAATAAGATATCCTGACATCTGACCACCATGGTGGAGAGCCTTCCCAATCGATAGTAGCAATAATTCTTCGTAACCTGGTGTTTTTTTTTTAAATATGATCACAAAAGAGATGAATTGAGCTGAATTCAAATTACAGTAATTTCATAACCTGACCAAAGATAGTACAAATATTGATAATTTTGTTCTTGTTTTAATTTCTTTTTTTTTTGGTCAACTTTGGGGAACTGCTTCGTGGGAGATCGTATGTAATTTTGTTGGGCTCAACAGGGAAGGGGGGGGGGTGTTGAGTAAAAAATTAAAAAAAATTAAAAATTGAAGTGCGCACTACCTCCCCCCCCCCCCCCCCCCCCCCCCCCCAGTTGAGCGAAAAAAAATCAATACGATACAAGTACGCTGGTTCATTTTACACGTTTGCCGGGAGGTTTTTCATAAA